>BLKR01015005.1:0-131570 GCA_011170035.1 Teleogryllus occipitalis
CACACGTTACAGCATACACAGGATTCGACATCGCCATTTCGAAATAAGAGTTGGCTGGACTAGCAAGCATAGCGTCAATAGGTTAGACAAGCTGTTTCGCTTCGAAAAACTACTTCAGGAACACTAAATTCAAACACGCGTCAAAACATCGTCTTCACGATAAGGAAATATACAAGAGTTGGGGAAATTAATTTTGAGTTAAATATTAGGATTGGAAACATTTGATTTCAGTAAATTCTGCTATCGCACGTACGTAGTTCCAACGTTTGCAGTCTCTTAAACGAGTTTATCATGCAGGAGCGTGGGTTTACAATCTCGGTTCTAGCTCTTGGGACGATTTAAAAACACCCACCCACTTTGCTGAGTTTCGTGACGATAGTGCCAAGAGTGTGAGGAGTTTCGTGGAGATAGAGGAGATAGTGTACCAAGGAGTTTTGTGACGATAGTGCAACGATTTCGTGTCTGTAGTGGCAAGGGGGATGCGTCTGGGACAACCCGGATTCGTCCAAGTGGCCTCCAGATGTGTTCGGAACCGCCGTGCATTATCCCACCTCCTCCATTCAGGATAATTGTCCTATTCTCTCCCGTTACAAACACACACACTTACAATAACACGCACTATACTACCAGATATTCCGGGAGACCGGTCGGGAGCTTAGAGCTTGTCCCGGCTGGGGCGGTGTCCCGCTGGTGGGGGAGTCCTGGTTAGGGGGAAACCCCTCTAGACGACGGTAGGTCGGCGCCGGATCTCGCCATCCAGTGGAGAAAGATCACCGCCATCTTCCGAGAAAATAAACACGGACTACACTAACGGGACTAACGAACTAAGCTGTGGACCCGCACAAATCACTAACCAACATTCATGTAGGAGAAATTGAGTAGGGGTTTGCCTCGACTTTATAGTATTAAGGACACTGCACATACTTTTACTCGAATCATTTCAGTGCTGACAGTTCTAATTGAGGGAACGCCCTACCCAGCTTCATCAACCGAAAAACTTAGGATTAGACAGTGATTTTGGAGGTCACGTTCAGGCGTGTATTCTGATACATCCGACGGGTGCGTTTCGAGGGGGTGGTGTGATAATTTGGCAGTCTCGATGTCCATCTACAGTGTCATAACTTCCCTGGTGTTCTAGGGAACGTGCAATAGAGGCGGAGCATTAACCAACTGCACGCGGAAGCGCATTCGGCGTCATTGATGATTGATTACTAGTGATTCCAGGCGCGTCAACTGCTAAGGTCATTAGTCCCGTACGTTAAGTGCATGTTTTTGCTCCGGAGGTGGCAGTGATCTTGCCCCGCTGGATGGCGAGATCCGTCACCGACCTACCGACGTCTAGTAGGGGTTCCCCCAACCAGTTATCTCCCGCAAGCGTGGCACCACCCAAGCCAAGCCAAGTTCTAAGCTCCCGACCGGTCTCCTGGCAAGTGTGGTAGTGTAGCGCATGTAAGTGTAAGCGAGCGTAAGGGGTGAGGATTGTACTAGGAATGTGACGAAAACATAGCGCGTGGCTAGTTTGTTAAAGTAGTGTTCCGGCATTGGCCTGGTGTTGATGGGAGAAACCACGGGAAACTACTGATCATAGCAGCCGGCCGCTAGACTTCTCCTCCAGACGGCGACTGCATTGGACCTAGCTTTGAAGCTCGTGTTGGCTCACCTGGACGTCCTCGGCGCTGCTGCCGCCCCCGCCCCCGCCGCCGCCGCCGCCGCCGCCGGCGTCGTGCGCGAGGCGCGCGTCGCCGTTGGGCACGGCCTGGCTGCTGCCCCGCCCCCGCGCGCGCATGCGCACCAGCGACGCGGCCGAGCCGTGCGTCGACGCCGGCGCCACGCAGTTCTCCAGCGAGCGCGAGTTGCGGCGCGGCTTGCGCGGCGCCGCCGGGAACGGGTCCAGGGAACGGGTCTCGCGCAGCGGCGAGCGCGCCAGCGCGGCCAGCAGGCGCTTGTTGTCGAGCGGGGGCGGGTGGCGCGGGGGCGGCGGCGGCGGCAGGCGGCGCGGCACGCCCTCGTCGTCGTCGTCGTCGTCCTCGTCGGGGTCGCTGGCGCCCAGCTCCTGGCTGCAGCACGTGCTGAGGTCGCCGTCCGCCGTGAGCGTGGCGCGCGAGTTGCCCACGCTGCCGCTGCCCGACGGGATGTACAGCGGCGACGTGTCCACCATGCGGCAGCTGCGACACGCCACGACCAAGCTTCACTCAACGCTCACACATCCATTTAATACTTCATTGTTATGAATTATTTATGGAGGAAAATGCGAAATGTTTTTATATTACTACAAACAAGATGAAATATCTCTGTCAACGCTTTTTGGTGTTTGAAAAGACATGAGTTGTTAAATAAAAAAATGTACAGTTTGTAACACTTGAAGGCATTTGGACAGAGAGAGAGAGAGAGAGAGAGAGGTGTGGGAAAGGAGAGAGGCGGGAGGAGAGACAGGCAGAGGAAAGAGAAAATTAGAAAGATAATGAAAAAATGTGATGTGATAAGCAAGAAAACAACAACGCCGAAGGAAACTAAACAGATCGAAGAGAATAACCGTTATGGTATTCAAGACCATGATGCATTGAGAAAAAGAGCGAAATATGGAAGAGAGTGAAGTATGGACGAGAGAGAGAGAGATAGACCTACACACAGAGAAGGGTGAGGGATGGAGTAGAGGGCGAGATGGAAAGATAAATGAGAATGAGAGAAGATGAAGGAGGAGGAATGATGAAGGAGAAGGTGGGATGATGACCGAGAAGGAGGGATGATGAATGAGACGGAGGGATGATGGAGAAGGAGGGATGAAGGAGAAGAAGAGATGATGAATGAGGAGGGATGATAAAGGAGGAGGAGGGATGATGACCGAGAAGGAGAGATGATGAAGGAGAAGGAGGGATGATGAAGGAGCAGGAGGAATGATGAAGGAGGAGGAGGAATGATGAAGGAGAAGGTGGGATGATGAACGAGAAGGAGGGATGATGAATGAGACGGAAGGATGAAGGAGAAGGAGGGATGAAGGAGCAGGAGGAATGATGAAGGAGGAGGAGGGATGGTGAATGAGAAGGAGGGATGATGGAGCAGGAGGAATGATGGAGTAGGAGGAATGATGAATGAGAAGGAGGAATGAAGGAGGAGGAGGAGGAGGAGAGGGGAGGCGCGTACCTGCGTAGCAGCGCGTGCTCGGGGCTGGAGCCGCTGCGCTGGGAGCGGCTGGCGGCCGGGGAGCCGCCGCTGGTGCCGCGCGGGGCGCACGAGTGGCGCCGGCTGCCCGCCCCGCCCCCGCCCGCGCCCCCGCCCGCGCACAGGGAGCTGGCCTGGCGCGACTCGGCGCAGAGGCGCGGGCTGCGGCGCGGCCGGCAGAAGAGCGGCGGCGGCATCTCGTCCAGCGCCACCTCGCGCCGCTGCACCGCGCACTCCGTCGCGCCCGTCAGCCAGAACGTGCGCACCTGCCGCACACCACACGCTCACTTACACGCGAAGGCGCTCGTTTACCTCCCTTTATCAGGCAAAATTGATTCAAACATTCATGTTCGAGTTATTTAATGATTTAAACAATAATACTGTATAGTATCATCTCTAGCGTACATAAACAATATACAAAATAGGAAGTAATGTTTACTATTTAACAAAATCTACGATGCCCGACCCCGAAAATGATCGGCTGGATCCCCAAATGGATCGAGTGCTTCCCGCCCGTGCGGACACGTCGTTACAAAACCATAACGAACTCCATTTGGGAGGCAGTAATTTAATGATACATTAATCTCATGCCCAGTTCGCTTGGTAGACAGTTCCGGATTTAACATTGTGTGATTGTTTAGTCCCGCTCTCCTGTACAACGCCATAGAACAAACAAGGTCTCCTCAGCTGTGAGGTCACCACACTTAAACAATGGTAGTCCAAAACACGGGCAAACAATGGTCAAACATCTGTATCTACATTCACTGAAAGTCAATGTACGCCTAGGGGCAACGTGTAGTAACCCTGTTTCAGCGCTAAACATCTCGGACCCCCGAACCTGTCATATTTAATTACGTGCTATTCCTGAAAATAGGATCTCACTAAAAAAATTTGTATCTGATCCTAGAGAAGGCTTACTTTTCAGATACGAGCGAAGGGAATTTCGATTTTGACTTTGTCTAGGCAATACGGTTGATGCATAGGTAAGGCAAATTGCCTACCGATCAGGAGACGCTTTTCAATTCACCGAGTAAAATTTGAAAATTTAAAATACGAAGGCGTCTGAGTCGCTATATGATCGAGCGGTTAAAAAATAAATTTAAAAGAAGAAGAAAATGTTTAAACGTAGACCCATCCGAGCAGTCGCAAAGGAACCTTAAATAAATAAATTTAAAAAAAGAAAATATGTTGAAACAAAGACCCATCCGAGAAGTTGAAAAGTGACCATAAATAAATTTAAAAAAGAAAAAAATGTTTAAACGAAGTTCGAGCGATTTAAACGAAATCCGAGCAGTTGAAAAGCAATCTTAAGTAAATAAATAAATAAATAAATAAATAAATAAATTAAAAAAAGAAAACAATGTTTAAACGAAGGCACAGTCGAAAAGCGACCTTAATCAAATACATTTAAAAAAAGAAACCAATATTTAAACGAAGGCTCATCCGAGCAGTTGAAAAGGGACCTAAAATGAATATTTTTTTTTTAAAAGAAGAAAGCAGTGTTGAAGGAGAGGGCGTGCGCGTGCGTACCTCGCCCTTGCCCTTGAGCGCGACGAGGCCGCGCTCCTCCACGAGGTAGCCGCCCAGCTTGTCGAGCGCCGCGCGGCACTGCGGGCTGATGTGGATGCGCAGCGGCTCGCCCGTCGACTCCATGCGCGACGCCGTGTTGACCGTGTCGCCGAACAGGCAGTAGCGCGGCATCGTCAGCCCCACCACGCCCGCCACCACCGGCCCTGCCGCACGCACACGCACACACATATACTCACACGTACTCACACATGCAAACGAATGTGTGAATGCGAACGAACATAGAAATTTTTCAATAGTTATAATAAAACTTAATAATTATAAATCATTCTTAACAACAATTACTTGGTAGCTCTGGTTGTATATGAATATAATAATAATAACAATAATAATAATACGTAATAAAAGTTGATTTATAGTGTTTTATCGTTTAATAACTAATAATTTTATTACATTCGCACAAATGTTACAGTTAAGAAGAAAATTATTTAATTTTGAATTTACGATTTTTTTCTCTTTCGTTTCCGAGGTACCGGAACACCATTCCGCCAAAAAATCAAGCCCTGACCAAATATAATGGGTCCACGTGGTTTGATGCACTCAGAATGAACACACATCAATGAAAATAAAACCTCTACTTTGAAGTATTACATTGTTATGCCATATTTTTAAATTGTAAACTATTGTATGGCAAAATTAAGTTTGTGTTTCAGTTTACTCTCAATCAGACTATTCGAAATTAAAATTATTCTCGGTAAGAACACGTCAGCCAGGCCAGATCTAATGATTCCGCATGGTTTGAGGTACCTACTCAGAATGTGCACATCTGAAGGGGAAAAAGCTCTAATTTGAAGTGTACATTATTACGCCATGTTTTTAAGTATAACAAAATATACTTCGTGTTTTTGTTTACTCTCAATCAGACTAATCGAAAAGCTAGGAGTAAGTAACGTATTTATGATATTTATTTAAATATAACGAATGCCATTTGTATACGGGAACTATTATTTCGCTGCTGTATCTGAATAAAACTTAAATTCCTCTCTACAATTATATCGTGAGTTTTTAATATCGCAAAATTGTATGAAATGCTGATAGCTGAAGGTAGATGTGTCTGGTAGTGTAGAATTTTCTCATCACTTACCTGTGTGTATACCAATTCGCAATTTGAGGATATCATTAGGCCGATGGACAATGCGGTGGTTTTTCACAGCGTCCAACAAATCCAAGGACATAGAAGCAATTTCTCCTGCGTGCCGGTCATCATTTTTAATTGGAAGTCCACTCACCTGAGCGCATAGTGCAACAGCGTTAATTAACAAGTAAACATTTCGTTTCAGATTTATGGAAGGGACGAAAACGAACAAAATGAGAAATGATGTAGCACAAAATCAAGTGCAAAAAATTAAAATGCATGAAATTAAAACAACATACAATATTGGATATTTAGAATCTAATGGAAAGAACAAGGGCAACAATAAAGAACTGATCGGAGAAAAATTGACCCCAAAAAATTATTAAGCAAATTGTCCTTTAAAATTTGTTTTTACCGATTTTTTTACATTGCATATAAATAAAATATTATTATTTGTATTTCAAGAGGATTTTTATTTCATTTTTTGATTGTATTAGCTACATAAGAAAGGAGGATTTTTAAATGGAGATGCATTATTTGTTTCTAAACCCTCGCGAAAAACATTGTTTTAAATTAGAATGAGAATTACAAAATTAATGATATAATTTATATATTTTTTGTTGCATTTGTAAGTAGTATATTTGTATAAGAGAAACTATGGAAAACTGAGCGGAGAAGAAAATAAGTCAATGGTTATACATTTACTTAATTTTACTTAAATAGTTGTATCACTTACCACCATGTAAGCATCACCAATGGTTTCCACTTTGTACACATCATATCCTTTAATGATTCGATCAAATAATGTATAGAGATCATTTAGGAAGTTTACCACCTGAAAGAGAAAACTAAATTTATATTTTTGTCTCAAGAAGTATAAATTCCAACAGGAGTGAGAGGAGGGGGCCATTCACCTGAAGAGGAGTGCTTTCAGCTGACATCGCAGTAAAACCTACAATGTCGCTGAAGTAAATTGTCACTGTCTCAAAGCTTTCTGGTTCTACTCCATAACCTTTGGTAAGTTGATCGGCTACGGGCCTGAAATAAACAAATATCACTCCATCAAAATGAGAGATCACTTCTTTCAATATACAAAAAAGAAATAATTTGAAATATATTTTGCAAATTCCCAGTGTTGTAATATGTTCATTATAAATCAAATTCACTCAAATTTATTCATCTCTTATATAAGTATGGTAGTAAGTTATTTACAGTTATGTTTTACAATCTTTGCACTTACGCTGGCAACATCCGATTTAGCAAATCAACAGTTTTGCGTTTCTCTTCAGCTAATTGCCTGGTGCGCTCATTAACTAAAGCTTCTAAGTTTTCTGCATACTTCTCCATAATTTCCATCATCTGATCCATGATATTGCGATGCCTGTGAATTATTATTTCTTTTTAATTATACACATTTTAAAATACAATACTTGAAATAGTATATGAAACGTTTTAAAAAGTGTTGTCAACTTATAAGTGAAATATTATTTGTTTTTCTGTCCAGTTGGGTAATGGAAAACAAAAAAAAATATATTGGTACAATAAGTATCTTTGTGAGAACCAAATGAAGAAAATATTGTCCCATTATTCTTTTTTTTTAGAGTAAATCTCATAGATGTGGGAAGGAACAATAACAGATATACATTTGTGATACAACATTCTGATAACAAAAAAATATGTAAGTTTGATTTTCTAGTATTAAAAATGGAAATTATGTATGAATATAATAATATTGTCATTGCTTACCTTCCGCTCCCCTCTTTTAATGGCCTGAGCCTGGTCCGAAGAGTGGAGAAGTCAGGCCTATTTTCTGGAGCCTCACTCCAACAGTCTTGAATGCAGTCTATCACAAAGTCTTCACATGGCGTTTCCTCCATTTCCAGCAGTGAGAGGTCAGGTCGAAATGGCTTCTGGTCGGGCTTTGGCACTTTCTTAACCATTTCAATGATTTCTGAAAAACAAATAATAAATGAAATAATTTCAAAAATTGAAACTTTCATGCAGCTCAATGTTAGAATACTTCGTCATATTACTTTATTTGACATTTGAAACATTTCTGATGGGTGGTAATAAACTTTGTTAGTTTAGTATGTACTGTATTCTTCTTAATATAATTTACTATACTGTTATTTATTAAGGTTGGTCATGTAAACTAGGTCATACAAATACAGATCTAAACTTTAAATTTCAATTCAATTTAAGAGACAATGTTCCCATTAATGTTTGAAGAATCATAGTTACAAGTAGTACCTGAACGTATCAGAATTTGTGGTGGAAATGATAACTTTCTTTTAAAACCGATTTCAAAAGACTTTCTGTATTACTTTTGAAATGATTTTACCTCCTGAATAGCACGCATGCGTGTTCTAATATGTGGCAAGAGATAACATTGTACCTAGAAAATTCCTTACAAATATGCAAACTTCGAAACTAGTATTTTCTTTGCTTGTAGGTACAGTTGAATTCATACTTGCGAAGATGAGCCTACAACTGTTGACTATTCTTTTACCTGCAATCTCCCAACCACCACATTGTCACTCAGTAAAGGTAATTACGAAGCAATAAAAAAACTTTATATAGCAATACAAACTATGAGTGAAGTCTCATTCGCTCGACGGATACACATACAGCACCAGTGTGCCACTTTCTAACACTGTCAAGAAACGAAGAAAACCATTAAACTCACCAATGATCCTACTATTGCTTGATATAAACTCCATTGTTGGTCTAAACGAGTACACGTCATGACGTTCAAGCCAATACACATCAGAATTCAAAAACCCCATTTGAATGAGAGGGGGTGCCATGTTAAACCAACGCGAAAGACACGATGGGAATTAAAGCACTTCCTTGTTCCAGAACTTCTGTCCTCTCGTGGACCTCCACGCACCTCTACCTCGTCTTCACAGTTCCACTGTCAGATTGACAGTCACAACACAACAAAATAGAGTTGCCAGCGAGGAAACACGAAACGCTGATTATGTCCCGATAAAGGGAGTTATATCCGTGAAGGCTTAATAGTGCGGCATGTGACAAACCAATGAATTCACGTTATGTTTGCTTTTTGATTTTCTGCAAAGATAACCTGAATTCTTTGGCATACATCAAAATCTGCAGAGAATTCGAAAGGATGAACATTACGAGTACATAGGCCACATACTTTTTAAGAGGAGAGGAGAACCGCGATAAAAATCTGGAACGAGGTTAAATACCGATAAGTTAATTCTCCAAAAGATACAGACATATGCCGGAAGCTCAAGCTAAAAATACCCTTACTGAGTGATGTGCTTATTACGGTTCTACTCCCAGTGAAGGGATTTTATCTTGTTTTTTAGGTATCACAATACCTTTTTTCCTCATTTACATCACCTACTTTTCTGTATGTCACATATTCTAACGCAAATTATTACAATGGACCCCCTTAAATCGCGTTTTGTGAAGTGAGGAACTAGCCATCGCAAATAGTCGATTTTCTGTCAAGGTACTCAAGTTAATATTATAACACATTAATTTATATAAAAATAATTGTGTAAAATATTAATATTTTACACAAAACCTTTCAAAATACTCTTGAAGTTTGTTATGTTTCCACTGTGAAGTCTTGTTTCGAGTCCTTTAACAATTCAGACTAAATTTCGAAAAGTTTGTTAAGCCAGGTGACTGCGTGTGGGAATTGTTTTGGATGACGGGTGTCGGAGTTGGTGTCTCGGCTGTCGGGAAGTCATCGCGTCCAATGCGGGGTTGCCAACGTTTCGGCCGTTAACTGCAGCCTTTGTATTTATTTTCCGGGCTAATGTATTTGTCTGATGGAGGTCATAGTGAAAACTCCATTGGCTGCGCGCACAGATACCTTTGTCAACTATGATGCAGATATCTCATCATCATCATCATCATCATCATCATCGTCATCTTCGACAGCAAGGATTACATTTATTTATCTGTTCCGTCTCGAAATTGTTCATGTCATCTCTTCAAGGGACGTTCAACACTTCTTTTTCATTTAGGTGCATATCGAAGGATAATTTTACGTGTCCTATGTTCTGGCATTCTCAGGGCATGATCTTTCCGGTTTTCTACAATGATATCTATAACATGTCCATACTCAATATTTAATTATTCTCTTATATCTACACTTCTTTTGTGTCCAATAGTGAATATCCTGCCACAAAACAAAGAAATCTCATTTCTGCATATTCAACTCTCCGCAGCTGATCTGACGTTATTATCCAGCCCTCGCTTCCATAAAGCAGTAATGTCAGGGCAATAACA
This sequence comes from Teleogryllus occipitalis, assembly GCA_011170035.1. NCBI lineage: Eukaryota > Metazoa > Arthropoda > Insecta > Orthoptera > Gryllidae > Teleogryllus > Teleogryllus occipitalis. The sequence continues at coordinate 10,091 of BLKR01015005.1, forward strand.
CTGTAAAATCTAAGTAGGGTATGTTGACGAACATTATTATTTAGAGTTTCTTGTAACGTTCCACAGAAATATGTGAACTTGTTCAGCTTTATTTCCATATCTCTTGATTACATATTACTCTTTGTGTGGATTCGTGAGAAGAGATATCACATGTAAATCAAGAGATTTGAAGATATCTCTTGTCACGAATCCACACAAAGAGTAATATGTTTACGGCATGTTCGTGAATGGGAACGAGGGGGGGAGCTCTGATAGGTACAATTTGGGTTCGGACATAAAAAGGTGGTAAAGCAGCTATTTTTAATGGATATTTGTGAAGTTAATAAGAAACCCGCAATGGCTCGAGAAAGGTTCTTTCGCAGCAATTCATGAATTCAATAATATACTCTGAAATAAACTTGGAAAACGACGGCAGCTGTGGAGAAACGGAACGATTAGAACCGGTGAAGTAATTTGATTGGTCCTCTCCTCTAGATATGGAAATAAGGCTCGGTGGGATACCCCTACACCTACCTGTCAGCTCTGAAGCAACTTCAAGACATTCCTTCTCCACGCATTTATTTTTACTTTTGGGGCAATGAAGGACGGCAAACAGTTTTGTTTACATCATAAGATCGTCTTACAGACCGAATGTACTATACTGAATAAATATAATTGTAATAATATCTTATTCTGAAAGGGTCTTTAGTACATAAAATGAAATTAAAATGAAACGTCTGGATATATTTAAAACATTGGGGAGTGGACGTGTACCTCTCATCTTCGTAGCCAGAGACCTATCTGTGTTCATTCGTTTTTTGATTTATCTATGATTCCGGGCACGTCAACAGCTAAGGTAATTAATCCCGTTAGTGTAGTGTGTGTTTTTTTCTCGGACGGTGGCTGTGATATTCACCCTCGCTGGATGGTGAGATCGGGCGCCGACATACCGTCGGATAGCGGGATTTTCTCAAACGAGTATCTCCCACCAGCAGGGCAACGCTCCAGCCGGGTAAAGCTCTAAGCTCCCAACCGGCCTCCCAGCATGTGCGGCATTCGCCTGGTATTGATCGGAGAATCCATGGAAAACTACCGGTCAGAGCAGCCAGCCGCTAGAGATCTCCTCCAGACAGCGACTGAATTCGACCTAACTGAAAAGCGACGACCTAGCTATTTAGATAGTGGCGAAAACCTTGCCACCGTCGGGAATCGAGGTTAGGACCTCCCGGCCAGAGGCTCTGCAGTGACATCAGTTGATGCCCAAAGTCACTTCTCTCGGTGTGTTCATTCGCACATGATAGTTTGAGAAGTCAGGAAGATGACCAAAAGCGATAGTGCAATCGCTGTGTACCTTTGGGCTCCAGAGGACAGCCTCCGTACGGCCCCTTCTTGCCGAACATTTCGTACAGGATGATGGCGAAGGCGTACACGTCGGCCTTCTGCACCGCCTGCACGTCCGCCTTCTGCCGGCAGGCCAGGATGTGCGCCGACGGGTCACGCAGCATCTCGGGCGCCTTCCAGAAGAGACCTGCGGCGGCATTACCAAAAGACATATATTACACCACTAATGACTGCTGGAATCGTCCATTGGTGGAAGCACTAATGGTAGGCTAAAACATTCCGGGAAATCGAACATCAGTTTTATGTTTTATGGATAAATCTGCTTCCAGCTATTCATTTTTGAAATTTCAACTCCCATTTTAATTAATGCTTTAAATATTATCATTTGACGTTGCAAGAAGTTCAAAAAGTTATTATTGATTGAATACATTTAGAGTGCTTATATCTTTCTTTCTCAATTCCAACCTCTAAAATCGCCTCGGCCATTCAAATGTTTTTAGGGTTCAAATGATAAATATTTACCTGAAATAGAAGTATTATAAACTTTTACAAATTAAACTACGTTTCCGACCAATTTGGTAACAAAGAATAGTTGCGATTTTGTCCAGTTCGAAATTATTCTTTAGGATAACACGAGGTGCAGTTAGTCTCCAATTCGTACGTTATTTTGTTCTAGTGCAATGTCATTCACACACAAGAGCACTTACATTTGGCTTCATTATATTGCGCATATTATGAAATGTATTATTTAAATAATATTATGGAGTACGAGGGGGTTTAGCGGAAAGCGTAGTCCTCCGCGACCTCAGTTAGTAGATGCTTGACTACCCGGGAGACGCCGCATCCTGGAACAGTTGCCAAAGTTTCGGCCGTTATACTGGGACCTTCTTCCGCCATTCGCATTTCGTCTTGAGGAAGGACGCAGTATGACCCCGGAAACGTTGGCAACTGTACCTAGGATGCGGCGTCTCCCGGACAGCCAGGAATCTATGGCAGTTTACCTTTCCGCGCCGCAATCACTGGGTGGAAATGTCGATGCCGTTCAGTGGTTCGATGCTGCAACCCTAGTGGAGAGTGCTTGCCTGTCTTATTCATTTAGGCCTACAATGAAGGTTACGCTAACTGCTTACTGCACGATTGTGTACCCGAATACAGACTGCCGAATTGTCACGCCGTAATCATTACTTTGTGGACCAAGTTTATATGTTACTTTCAGGGCAAAGACCGCTGAGCCACTGACATATAGTAGTTTCGAGACGAATTGGAATCTAGGGTCTATTATCTCGTAGTGTCGAACTCAGAATTAGAGAATGATGGAAAGGGACGAGAATAGAAGATAACGCGTCGTTCTTGACCCGTCATACAGAGTGCTCTGGCAATCGTATTGAGATTATCAAGGAACCAACGGAACCAACGATCAGAACAGTCAATCTGCGACTCTATTCCGGTAATTGTCAGATGGGTCTCGCCGGTGTTAAGCAAATTTCCATCACAGAGGCGGCATCGAATTCGCAACCTCCCAGCCGTCGATTCGATCGAAATTAAGTTGCCTTTATTATTGCTGCAACTGATGCTGGTTGTAACGCAGTCATCTGTTCCCTAACTAGAAACGGCGCATTTGGAAGAAGACTGAATAAACAATGAGAACGCTTTAAAAGGTCGAGTAGGCTGGATCGCAAAGGTTCTCAGATTCAAGAGTAATGGATTGGATGCTAAGTGTTAAAATTTCCAAGTGCAGTGGAACGTCTCAATAATTTTGAGTTAGTATGAAACGTATGTTACAGTAAATGACTTGTTTTTTGAGAATAAGTTAATATTTGTACAGAGTGCTTGGGGAACAGTCAACTGGACATTCAGGACGTATCGTTGAGGGGATGGAGATGTGGCAGTACTCACTCCGGAAGTGCTGGTGCTCGCCGATGCTGCCGCTGTTGTCGGCGCTGTGGCGCAGCTCGTGCAGCCCGAAGTCGGTGACCTGCAGCACCCAGCGCGACGTCACCACGCAGTTGGAGCTCTTGAGGTTCCCGTGGCAGCCCAGGGCGGACTTGTGGATGTAGATCATCCCCTACGACGCAACGGAACGGCCCAGTCAGAACACGGGTTCATTACATCATTGTGGCATTGCAACATGTTGTGGTATTACTTAGGCGATTATATCAACAATTCATTGAAGATTGTGACATTTTTCGGGTGTTAGCGCTTCTTACCTTGATGAGATCATGGACTAGAGAGGAGATGAACATTTTGTCCAGTTTGAGATCTTCGTTTTCTACGATATCCTAGAACATTAAGAGCAACATATTATGAAAAATAGTTAATGTAGAACATTTAGTAACAAGAAATGTTAAAGTAGGATTTCAAAACAAAAAAAACAACATAATTTTGGCTTCTAATTTTTTTCACATTTCCCTGGGTTGCGTTTTTGTACTCAAGTCTTAGGAACGGTCAGGCCTAATTAATGCAATATTTAATGTTTAACAAAACTGTACATTTAAGTAAATACTCAGTATCTAAGGTATAAAAAATGTTACATTTCCAAGTACAGAATGATTGAAGAAGAATCTGCAAAATGAAAAATATTTTTACAACACTGCTTATTATATGAAAACTTGATTAATAGCACTTAAGTAACTAATAGTAGAATGGGTAGCCCTTGTCGCAGTAATCTTCGTTAAATTGCCCCGCAAACGCTACTCATTTAGGCCGAGCTCTTGGCGCAGTAAACGATATTAAATTAACTAATCCACAAGTGCTATTCCTATGAACAAAACCTTGGCGCAGTAATCGGTATTAAATTATCCCGCAAGGGCTATTCATATAGAACACACCCATGTTGCAGTAATCTACGTTAAATTACCCAGCAAGAGCTACTCACATAGCGTTAACCGATAGCGTAGTAATTAGTGTTAACTGAACCCGCAAGCGCTTCTAGGAATAGACCGAACCCTTGGCGTAGTAATCGGTGTTAAAGAACCTAAAAGCGCTACTCGCATAGTGCAAACCCTTGGCGCAGTAATCGGTATTAATTACCCCGAAAGCACTACTCACATAGAACACACCCATGTTGCAGTAATCTACGTTAAATTACCGCGCAAGCGCTACTCACGGAGACCGATCCCTTGACGCAGAAATCTATGTTAAATTACCCCGCAAGCGCTGCTCACGGAGACCGATCCCTTGACGCAGAAATCTATGTTAAATTACCCCGCAAGCGCTGCTCACGGAGACCGAGCCCTTGACGCAGAAATCTATGTTAAATTCCCCCGCAAGCGCTACTCACGGAGACCGATCCCTTGACGCAGAAATCTATGTTAAATTACCCCGCAAACGCTACTCACGGAGACCGATCCCTTGACGCAGAAATCTATGTTAAATTCCCCCGCAAGCGCTACTCACGGAGACCGAGCCCTTGACGCAGAAATCTATGTTAAATTCCCCCGCAAGCGCTACTCACGGATACCGAGCCCTTGACACAGTAATCTATGTTAAATTCCCCCGCAAGCGCCACTCACGGAGACCGAGCCCTTGACGCAGAAATCTATGTTGAATTCCCCCGCAAGCGCTACTCGCATGCAGTGTTCTCTTGTCGCAGTACTCTATGTTAACTGACCCGACAAGCGGCGCTACTCACGTAGAGCGAGCCCTTGGCGCAGTAGTCGGTGATGAGCAGGATGCGCATGGGCTCGATGCAGGCGCCGATGAAGGAGTTGATGTTGTCGTGGCGCAGGTCGCGCAGCAGGCGCATCTCCTTCATCACCTCGCGCGAGATGTCCTTGCGGCGCGAGAACTTGAGCTCCTTGATGCGCACCATGACGCTGCGGTAGGTGCCCGTGGGCGCGAACAGCTGCTGCCCGCAGCGCGACTCGCACGACGCCGCGCTCGCCAGCGACATCTGCGCCACACCAAGTGGGGTTTCAGTCATTGATTTACGCTTTGGTTTGCTTCGCTTGTTAGTGACTTCGGGCGCGTCAACTACTATGGTCATTTGTCCCGTACGTGTAGTGCGTGTTTTTTCTCGGGAGAAGACTGTGATCTTCCCCCGCCGGATGGTCAGAACCGGCGCCGGCCTATCGTCGTCTAGCGGGGTTCCCCCTAACCAGGACTCTCCCACCAGCGGGGCACCGCCCCAGCCGGGATAAGCTGTAAGCTCCCGACCGGTGTCCCGGAATATGTGGTAGTGTCGTGCATGTTAGTCTAAGTGTGTGTAAGGGGGTAGGGTAGGACAAGGAGGAGAAAGGAAAGATCGCGTGCGGTCCGTGGCCGTAGGCAGTGACTGAATTCGACCTAGCTGACAAAGTGTGGACGTGACAAAGTGACAAAGACCTAGTGTCGAAAATCCTGCAACCGTCGAGAGTCGAACCTAAGACATCCCGATCAAAGGGACTGCAGTGACATCAGTTAATGCCCTGAGCCATCACTCCCGGTTTCATTGATTTGTGATTTCGGGCCCGTCAGCGGCTAAGGTCATGAGTCCCGTAAGTGTACTGCATTTTTTAGCAATGTGTGGCGATGATCTTGCCCCGCTGGCTGGTGAAATACGGCGCCGGCCTATGTCGGCTTGCTGAGATTTTCCCCAATCGGATAGTTCCTACCAGCGGACAACGCCTCGGCCGGGATAAGCGCTGGCCTCCCAGCAAGTGCTGGGGTGATAACTGACAATTCAGTGACAACTGAATTTAGTTTAATTTTCCTGTGGTGATCTCGACAAATATCACACTTTGTATTATTAAAGAATATTTAAGAACAATGAATGGTATTAAAGCAAGCTTGATACTCATTTGCCAGCTCTTTGATTTCACTTTGATAAGGTAAAAATTTAAAAAAATCTCTGCAAATAAAAATTGAGTTCCTATTTTTTTGCGGGACTATTTTTTTAAGAAACAATATCTAGTTACATATCTGAACATTTTCCCTGACTTCCAACGATTCTTCTACAAATTCCCTGTCTTTCCTGTGACTTTTCCAGAGCAATGAAATTCCCTGATTTTTCCGGCTTTCCCTGATTTCCAGAAACCGACCACTCTGTTCGTATGTAAGTGTGCCAATCGAAAACAAATCAAGTCAGTTGTATCCCTACAGGCCTACATGTCTTTAGATTCACGAATGCAAACCGTAAAGCACATAGAACGTTTCAAGGGATTAAAAAAAGCTGAATTGAGGGAATGCTGATGAGGTAATGTTGACGTGATTAAATAGTGAAATAACTGAAGTCATCTTCGTCAACCTACAAGCTTTTTGTAAATAATCTAGTAAGCTGGCGACGATGGGATTTTCTAATTATTTGTTTAAAATCTAGAAAGTTTACAAAGATGACTTTTTTAAAATAATGTAGTAAGTACTTTTAACTAACTTCATTTATTTCTCTATTAAGTGGTCTGTTTCTCTATTAATATTATGAAGTTACTCATTGAAGTAACTCCATTTACTTGTGCATGAAGTCCCGAGCAGTGGAAGTGTGTAGGGCGCTCACCTTGCTGGGCGAGGCGACGATGTCGTTGCCGAAGTAGCCGTGCAGGTCGAGGCGGTCGATCTTCCACAGCAGCCCCTCGATCTCCTGCTCGATCTTCCACTTGCGGTAGATGGAGAGCGTGACGACGAGCGCGCAGAAGAGCAGCACGGCCAGCGTGCCCGCCGCGTACATGCTGGAGGAGCGCGAGTCGTCGGGGCAGTGCTGGTTGTCGAAGCCGCACGTGGGCTCGTCGGGCGGGCGCGTCGTGCCGATCCACCACGGCGTGCCGTCGTTCACGTTGTACTCCTGCGGCACAACACACACGGACGTCACGGGTGGCATTCACGATGCCATTTTTTATTGATTCATGATTCCGGGCGGCTATGGGCATTACTCCCGTAAGTGTATTGCTTGTGTTTTACTTGAGAGGTGGCGGTGATCTTGCCCTGCTGGATGGTGAGATCCGGCGCCGACCTACGTCGGTTAACGGGGTATCTCCCACTAGCGGGGCACCGCCCCAGCCGGGACAAGCTCTAAGCTCCCAATCGGTCTCCCGGCATGTGTGGTTGTGTAGTGCATGTTAGTGTAGTCAGGGATGAAGATAGGTCAAGGACGAGAAAGATAAGATCGCTCACGGTCCCTGGCCCCTTTTATTAGGGTACTGCCCCGGCATTCGCCTGGATGGATTGATCGGAGAAACCATGGAGAGCTACTAAGTGTATTATTGTAAGTTTGCTATAGCGGATAGGGGTGCCGCGATCTGATTGCATCGGATACCGCCTTCTACAACTACACATTCCGTGCATGCTTGAATGTAAAGTAAGAAGTAATAGATCTGTATCGTGACAAAATCTGTATCGTGAATATCGTACATCTCATAAGAAATTACATAACAAATTCTTCATTGTGCATACTTACCAACTTGCTATTGCTATTGTCCATAAAGCTGAAAGTACCAATGGGCCGAAAGTGAAAGTCACATGTATAATTGGCATCTTGTATAGTTTCTGGAACAAGCGCTATCACCGAGAAATTGCCTTCAGAATCACCATTGTTATCTATTTTGATGACTGCACCTGTTATACCTGCAAAGTAAGACGTGAATGTTTGTTATTTGCTCTCTGATACACACGCTAGAATAATAAATTCTGAAAGTATTCTCATACACATGTATGAGATAGTGCTATACACCATATTACATAATATTTCTGATGTAGCACATTTGAAATGCGTAATTTTAACCCTTTTTGCACAGTAATTTTAATATTCAACATTTTACATTGACTGAACATTTGTCAGTCTTTTGATTTAAGGAGGAAATCAGTTTCATCTTAATTTTAATAGAATTCAAACATTAGTGAAATGGACGCGCGGGATTAAACGAATAATTAGTAGTCGTCCGTAGTGGAATAAATGATAGAATCGAAAAAGGGGTGAGAAGACAAAAAATAAAACTGTGTTGCCGACGTTTGGACCCTCTTTTCGTGGTCTTCCTCAGGGCTGGTCTGGTCACCCGGACAGCCAAGATCATTTACATGACTGGCCAAGGAAGCCTACGACTTCACATGAAATAAAATTGGTTTGATTGATTATATTGGTTTAGCGGTGAATTACCATTTACATACTTGAAATGATTCAAGGCGTTGTCATCGCCAACAACATTCTTGGCAATGCCAACGCCTTGACTCATTTCAATTTGATTGATTAATCGATTTGAAAACTCCCTTTAGATAGCTCCGCTTCGCGAGTACTCACTGGTGTACTGTCCGCGTCCGATGACGGTCTTGATGATGTGCGTGCCGTTCTTGGCGAGGCTCTCGATCATGGCCGCCGTGAGCGCGCCCTCGCGCTGCTTGTTCTCCAGCACCGTGTGCAGCGCGTCCGCGTACAGCAGCACCGAGTCGTACAGATAGGACGCGTAGATGGTGATGTGCTTGCGGAAGCTCTGCCAAACAAACACACCGGGAGTCACTTTCAATCACCACTCATTATCAGTTTAAAACATTCAGAGTCAGTTTATTTCAGTTCAAAAATAGAATTTTCATTTAGAATGACAATTATCGTTTTGGTAGAATATTCGCGATTTAATCGATCGAATGTATCACTTTTATCCAAAAGTATATTTTTGCTCAACGTAAACTTATGTGAACATAAAGATCATTTCAGGTGATACAAATCACACCGTTTCTCTTAATTTATCGAGTGAAGTGAGATTCTCGACCGATCGGCAGTCCGTTTCTCTGTAAATTAGTTTGTTTTACGACCAAATACATGGAGTTTTGACGTGCTGTTGTTATTACTATCATTGTCATTCTTCTTCTTCTTATTATTATTATTATTATTATTTAAAATTTTATTTTCCGCTACTTGAAATGAGTTTGAATTGACGTAATTAAATCGTGTTTGTGGGAACTATTTATTGCCACTCCTACAAATCCTGCACATGTGATTTCTACCTCAATAAATAATAAAACATTACTATTTAATTGATGTATATTCATAATGATCGCAAGAAACCAAAATATTACATTAGAAGGGGATACTAAGGGAGAAAGAAAATACATTAGTAACCTGGAGCAACATCAGAAAAAAATGGAAGATGTAGTGAAATGTTCAAACCTGGTAATTGTTATAGAAAAATATTTGATCAAGGAACTTTGTACAGGAATTTGTGATCTATAACATTGTACATAATTAGTTTTGCGCTAAGATCTACCATGAAAAATTATTACAAAAAAGTCCAATAATTTCAAGGTTTTTTCGCTACCAAAACGTTTCCCGAAGCTTGAGAAATCAGGGTTTGGTGGAAAACTGGAAAAAGTGGAAAACTCAGGGTTTTCCCACTAGTAGCAATATAAATCTAAAAAATTAAACCTTTTATTCCAATTTTTGCATGGTTAAATGACTTATCGACTACACTAAAAATAACATTTTATATTTGATTTTTTTATCGTATGGATTGGAAATATTTGACTATGTGACTTGCAGACTTATTGTACTCTTTAATATTTGATTAAAATTGTGTATGCACATTTCACAATTACAAAATAAATATGTATTTAACGGCTGGTAACTTACCTACGTTACAACAAAAGAAAATGAATGGTGTAAGAAAAAAGAAAAGGAGAGGTTGGGGAGGTTCCCCTGATAAACTCCAGAGCGGATAAATCACATTATCTACTTGAGAATAATAGGAAGTTTACATTTAGGAAAACCATTTTAATACATTCGATACTTCTCATTTAACAAACAAATTTCATCTAGGATGTAATGGTGTGAACCCATATCGAATAAAATTCAAATTTACAAAATATAAATTTCACCCCCTGATGTATATGATAAAGAAAATTAAAACAATAATTCGTATATTAAAGCTTGTAAATGTTAAATAAATACTATGTTAGGCCTACTCTAAATTAAACAATATCTAACAAACGGAGCAGCGATGTGAACTTCAAAAAGACAAGGGAAGCCCATTCTTATTTGTGAATACAGCATTGTACCGAAGCCCTTGGAAAGCCAAACAGTCGAACAAAATGTCTGTAAATGAAGAGAAAAAATCTCCGTTTTCCGGCGCACGATTACATAACTTAAGAAGTACCTTCTTCAGGGCGAGAAGTGAAAAACAAAAGGAAGTGAAGTTCAGTGAAGGAAGCGAGCGTGTACATAACTTCCCCTACCTTCTTCAGGGCAAGAAAGTACAAACGGATGCAGTTGTGCGAAGTTTTGCGAGCGTGTACCTTGAGGCTGTGCGGCGTGGTGAAGTTGAAGGGTGGGAGCGCGTTGTAGTGCTCCACGGTGTTGGCGAACACCTGGTAGTTGTGGCTGGTGGGCGGGGTCAGGCCCACGATGAAGAGCGACCGGCCGCGCTTCACGGCGTCCTCCGTGCACGTGATGTTGTTCATGTGCACCATGTCTGCTGTCCCAGGGAAACGAAAATGTTAGTGCAGATGCCAATATGTATGCTCTTAACATAAGTATGGCTGTCCCATTTACAATTAATGAAAATGTTAGTGCAGATGCCAATATGTATGCTCTTAACATAAGTATGGCTGTCCCATTTACAATTAATGAAAATGTTAGTGCAGATGCCAATATGTATGCTCTTAACATAAGTATGGCTGTCCCATTTACAATTAATGAAAATGTTAGTGCAGATGCCAATATGTATGCTCTTAACATAAGTATGGCTGTCCCATTTACAATTAATGAAAATGTTAGTGCAGATGCCAATATGTATGCTCTTAACATAAGTATGGCTGTCCCATTTACAATTAATGAAAATGTTAGTGCAGATGCCAAGATGTATGCTCTTAACATAAGTATGTCTGTCCCATTTATAATTACTATCAGCGTAAATATGAAGGCACCTATCTATATCATCGATTCAAGAACAAATTGACATTATCAAGGTTATCGAAACGGAGTAAGAGAAAATGTTAGAATGATAAGATTTACGTGATTGATCCTGAACTCTACGTCTTCTTGATAACATATACTCGTATTTTCATTTATTAATGTATTTGTTAGTATATGTATATCTAGGATATAAAAATCAAGAAGAATTACAGATTAGATAACGGGCACTTACCCCACACGAACTTGAGGGTTTCTCGATGCGTGTACGGCATCATGTCCGCTGTAATGACCATGTACTCGCCCTTATCGAACAGCCGCAAATCGTGCATCTGCTTCATCATGTTGACCAGGGACCTGGGCAGCCCCAAGAACACGTAGACTGCAACAAGCGCAAGCCCCATTTGGTCATGATGATGTGTTTTCTCTTTCAAGATTTAGAAAGTAATTTTAAAAATTACTCTGCAGTGGTCCAGAGCCGCTTCATGTAGGCTTGACGCAGGACCATATGTCAGCTTGGCAGAGTGAGGGAGGCATATTTGCGGTAGCTACTATAGTAGTGATCATCTGGCCAGAAAGGTCATCAAACAATTGTTCTGCGATTGTACATTGAAGGACAACATAACAGGAAAGGCTGTCACAATTTGAATGCGTATTTACGAAGGGCTATTGGCATTAAAGTTCAATTTACAAACGACAGCCCAGCTTTCATTCGGAACGATAATCCATGGCATGTTATAAGTATTTTATTTTATTTGCATTAGGAGCTCTTTGAAATATACAAGATTAATTTGAATATTTATATTTCCCCAAAGAGCAGATATTCCCTAGGTTTTCATGAAAATCGAAACTTGTCACATAATTAGGGATTAACATTACCGGCAGAAATTTTCCGGAATTGTCAGTAAGATACTCAATTGAAAGATTTCTAATGTCCTTCATAAACCAAATCAAACAACTTCACTTTTTTCTCTTACGTTCTTCATAATTGTTTGATACGTTATTCTTTACTCTTTTAACGATAAATAAATAAAAAATTAAAATAAATAAAAGGATATTGCCAGCAGACGTGGAGAAATGTACCGCCAAAGTCTGTACACACGTACCTAATTACAACGAACCTACTTTTACCGTATTTCAGAAGCGAACAAAGTCTGAAACATCCGTAACTTACGCAAAATGTATTATACGAGAGTAGTATATTTACAGTATACAAATATTTTACATGTCTGATTGATTGAAAGTACAGTTTTGTATTTATCCCATTGTCTTTCGTAATGTAGTTGTTAATAATGATCACACCCAACATAACACATCCTTAATGAACGATCGGCTACGAAATATCAGCTTTGTGGGACCCATGTTACCCTCCTTTAGTTCGTAATGCCGAAGTACGAGTGTAGCGGTGTTTTAGCTTCCGTACCACCCCATCAAAAAGCCTGTTCTTCTTAGGACATAGCGCCATGGCAAAAAGTGCTAGTAGCAGCGAGCACGCAGTATTCACTCACTCCGCGTGATGTTCTTGCTCTCGGCGATGATCTGGTACCAGAAGGTGTTGCGGCAGCACTCCTCGTTGGAGATGCAGCACTTGGCGGGGTCTTGCAGCTGGCGCTGGTGCGTGATGGTGCTGTTGTACAACTCCTTCGCCTGCCGCATGAGCGTCATCGCCACCGCCTCCCAAGGCTCCTCCCAAATGACGGCGAATTTCTTCCAATCGTAGTACTTGAGCAGCGAAAGGATGGACTTCGTCACCTACGGGAATATAGACAGAAAGTTGAAGTTGAGGTACAAAAGAAAACAAAACATAGACTCTGATTTAAACATAGCTGCACTGCAAGGTCACGAGCTGGAAGGAGAGAGGAACAGTCATCCAATCGGGAGCTTTATTAGGACTTAAATGTTTGGTGATGGAGCTCCCGATTGGATAACAATGTCCCCTTCTCCTTCCAGCTCGTGACCTTCAAGTGTAGCTATATTTAAATCGGAGTATAGGAGTTGGTGACCAATCAATACTCTAGGTAGCCAAATTTAAAACTTAATTCAAAGTTCTTTCTTTGGAGATAAAAGTGCGGCATCAAGCACGTGAATTCTAACTTGAACAGAAATTTTAACTCATATCGTTGTTCATAAGATTTGGTCCAGAAATCAAACATTTACAATTTAGTTAATAGAGAAATAATTAACAGTTCTATAAGGTGTGATTCTCGACCATCATTAGTATAATCCATATCGTTATTCATGGGATTTGCATCAAGCACGTGAGTTCTAACTTGAACATAAATTTTAAATCATATATTTCTTCATGGGATATGGTGCAGAAATTAAACAATTATATTAGTTTTCCGAGCTTTATAGTTTTCTTTCTCCATATCCTCTTTTGGCCGTGTTTTTTAGAATTCAGTCCTGAAGAGTTTGGCTAATATAATTGTGCCATTTTGTAAGAACTTTTGGCGATTAGTTAATACCTGTTGTGGAAAAAGAAGTTGAAAGGGTCGTACCTGAGTATCTGGAGGCTCAGTTCGAGCAAATGTTGGAACGGACGATGGCTTTTCGTCAGAGCAACGCTAAAACACACAAAGATGTGAAATTGTTAAATATATATTCGGCGCACAAGAAAAAGAGCACCAGTAAAAAGATGTCACAATTCAGAAAGACAATGTGAATTATATTTTGCTTAAGATATTTTATTATATTTTTATTATAGTTATATACTATAAATAATGCATGTTTGCATGCACATCTACAAATATTACACAAAAATTAAAGTTTACAAAATGGTATATAATTTGGCACAAAGAGTTCGTTTTTTAAAAATCTTTGTTCACGAGAATGAGATATGTGTAATTATTATGTAGGTAGTAATGCGTGTTTGATATTTTCTATCACAAAAAATGCTCGAAGTCGCAATGAGTGACATACGGCTGTTGGCTGTGTCTTGTTGTTCCTCTCTAACAATGCCCCGCCCTCGCGGTTTAGTTCTTTGGTCAGCGGACTCGCTTTCCGTGACGCGACCCCGAGTTCGATTCTTGGTGGGGCAAGATTATAATGTGCGTTTTCCTTGCAATGTCCTAGTATACGTTGCTGCGCCACGATGAGAAAACTCACTTCTCAGGTTGAAAAAAACAGAATGCGGCGCAGGGATGTCTTCGTGCTAACCTGACGCTGCTTGTAGGCCATGGCCCGAACGTGAGCTGTCGCGCCAGACTGAATAATGTCCCCCTCCCCGATATTTTTAGTTCCATCCCCCCGGGCCCTGGTTTGAACCGCCCGCGCGGAAGGGTGCACTTCCTCCGTAGCCAATTAGTTACGGCTCTCGCCGATAGAGAGCTGAGGCGTTGTCTCAGTTTGGAACCACGCCCTCTCTTCAATGCAGTTCAAATTTAGAAGGGCGGGAGAATTTGAGGACTCCACACGACATGCGTGCGCACCACGAAACGGGAAATGTTCAAATATTCAAATTTCGCAAATCTCTCTTGTCTTTTTCCACGAACTTATTTTTCGTCTAGTCAAATATCTGAAAGGGCCAAGAACACCGACATTTTGAATTAAGTTTTCTTTAAACCATCTTACACCAATGGTTTAAAAAAGGACAGTTTTGTAGAGGTGCTACAGTTCATTCGTGATTCTTATTCTTTATTGAAACGAATCGAACATCTTCGATTCCAAGCATAATATTCATCAGAAGTTTCAATATGGTGATAGTATGATATATGCAAGATGCAAAAGACTACATAACTGTGATCGATCTTGGATCACTTGACTTATGGTATTTGTGTTCTCTACATTCTGTATGCCTTCCTCCAGGGCAAATAGCTATGGTTAAGTATGCGGACCCTAAGACAAATGCTTGTAATCCCGCATATGGCATGGTGTTTGCACCATGTGAATGTGGGGTAGATCGTACCATTATGTATCACATATGAAGTATTAACCCACACATAATCATTCACCTCATTAATCATCATCAATCATCCCTCATGATTGCTCCTACCATCACGCATCCAGAGGGCGGCTATTTCACATCACCACTGTGACTATCTGCCCAGGAAAAGAGTGAACAGGAAGTCGTTACCCTCCTTCCTCCCTCACCCAGGGGAACCAAATTTGGCATGAATCATCTTCGATTGCGGCCAACCACGCTTTTTGTAGGAAGATTTATGTGTAGAGTCTATCTGGCTCTATATTTGCTTATAAAAAGTTTTTCTTTTAAAATGAAATGAAAGTTAATTTTTTAGTGATTGTTAGTTACTTATAATGTATTTAATCGAGATAATAAATTACTCGTTACTACAGAAAACCAGTCAAAACTAAATTTGTGAATGTGTGCCATCGACTTTAGGGAGGGGGTCACGGAACCACCATGATGACCCCCCCCCCCTTGGGTGCACCACTGTCCATCAGTACTTATTATTATGACATTGTACTTTGCGGAAGTGTATCCACGCCTTTTCGAGTCGTTTACACCTGACTTGAAAAGGATGAAGGTCCCTCCTCACACTGTCTTTGTCATTCAATCGCCCTCCCACCGGTAGAGGTGGCTCAAGGCATCAACTTATGTCACTTCATTGCCTCTGACGGGGCGGTCCTTGGTTCGAGGCCCGACGGTGGCAGGATTTTCGACACTAGCTAGGTAGAATTTAGTCGCTGTCTGGAGAAGAATTATAGTGGCCAGTTGTTCTGATCTGTAGTGATCGTGGTTTCTCCGATCAATACTTGGCGAACGCCGGAGCAGTACAGAAGCAAACGGGCCACGGACTACGCGCTATCTTTCCTTCCTCTTCCTTGCCCTATCCTCACTCCTTACATACACACACACACACACACACACACACACACAACCACGCATGCCGAGCGCGACCAGTCTGGAATTCAGAGCTTGTCCCGGCAGGAGCGGTGCTGGTGGGAGATACCTGGTTAGAGAAAACCCCGACGGAAGGTCAGCTCCAGATCTCCCCATCTAGTGGGGGAAGATCAACGTCACCTTAAGAGAGAAAAAAGATACACTACACTGACAGGACTAATGACCTTAGCAGTTGACGCACCCGAAGTCACAAACTAGACAATCAATCAATCGAGTCGTTTTCACCTGACTTCACAGTGATGCAGGTTCCTTTCCACACTGCCTCTGTCATTCAATCGCCCTCCCATCGGGAGAGGTCGCTCAGGGCATTAACTGATGTCACTTCATTGCCTCTGACGGGGAGGTCCTTGGTTCGAGTACCGACGGTGGCAGGATTTTCGTCACTAGCTAGGTAGCATTCAGTTGCAGTGTAGACAAGAATTCTGGTGGACGACTACTCTGATTGGTAGTTTTCGTGGTTTCCTGAATGAATACCAAGCGAATGCCGGAGCAGTACAGAAACAAACGGAACACCGACCATGCGCGATCTTTCCTTCCTCTTCCTTGTCCTATCTTCACCCCTTTTATACAGACACACTACCACATATGCCGGGCGACCAGACTGGAACTTAGAGAGGCAGGAGTGGTGCTGGTGGGAGACGCTTGGTTGGGGAAAACCCTGCTAGGCGACGGTATGTCAGTCCCAGATCTTACCATCCAGCAGGGGAAGATCAACGCCACCTCTAGAGAAAAAATACGCACTTCACTGGCAGGACTAACGACCTTGACGCGCCCGCAATCACTATTCAATCGATCGAGTCGTTTACACCTGACTTGACAAGGATGAAGGTGCGTCTTCGCGCTGTCTCTGTCATTCGACCGTCCTCCCTGTCCCGCGAGGCGGGTGCGAGTGCTCTCAGCGCCACCTGTTGCGCGCCGCGCCCTCAGGGCTTCCGCGCACACAGCTTCCAGTCAGTCGCGCCAGCAGCGCGAGGGTCGACGGGAACTCAAATACTCGCAATATAAATACTCATCCTCACTTTGAATGCGTATTCTTAGGACCCCACACACAATTTGTTATGACGTCTTGTAGTGTTTGAAACGACTTGTGAGATGGTCAATGTGGTTCTTTTCTACATTTCCATTTATGTTAGAAAATTAGTTCACGGCGCCCTCGATACCACTGAATAATCTAAGGATATCGTCAGACAAAATGGGTAATGTAGAATACACAGTACACAATATTACGGAATTGTTCGTGTACAAGAAAAGTAGCACATAGAAAAATTATCATTTTGTTTCAAAACGGTTTTAATATAAACCGAGCGGTTTACTTCGCGGGCAAGGTAAACGTTTTTACACTGGATTCTGGATTTTTTGTGAAATATATGAAATTAAAATAAATGAAATTTAATAAAAAAATCTGAAAGCCTTTCTTCGCTTCACTAAAAAAGACAATGTTCCAAATGTACCATTTATCTTGTGCTCCGATGGTATGTTCAAAAGAAAAGTTTACAGTTATTTTCAAAATGTTTGCATTTTAGGTAATATGCTAATGCCATGCTGAAATTGTATAATTATTGCCTTCATATGAAGATTTTTTGCTTTAAGTCCTTGAACGTGCTGCTAACGGACAGGGGGGGAAATTTCTGGAGATAATCCCCGTACACAGTTGGATCTGCCCAGCTGCAGAAGTATTAATGTCTTCTTCAAGGGATAAATATTTGGTCCCGGGTCTGTGTTTTCCAAACTTTGGCGTTCAAGTGATGGAATCCAAATAAATGAAATTGAAGAAATAAAACATTCTCGAAGGCATTATTAGGATTCATTCTTATTGTATTACAAAGATGAAGATAATATTTGCGTTACTATTGATTCCTTTATCGTCCCCTCTTGAACTTTTGAATGTCCCCTTTCGAGAAAATAGTCAAGTCGCACCCTACTCTCGGACGACCATCATTCGCATCATTTACCTGACCTTTACAAGGCAAAGCTGTTATACATTGAACCTCTATAAATCTTCTTTTTGTTTCTGTTTCCCTTTGAAAGTCTAAAATGGGAGCTTCGTGTCATCTGAACAGTTTCTGTGGTGGGAAATATGTGACTGCTTTTGAATACCCAGAATATGTAACTCCGTTGCCTTTGCGTCACTTTACGTAACAGTGGAGACTAAATGTAGGCCTCCCTTTGGGATTTGTGAGTCCCTTTGAGATGCGATTGTGATATCTATCGCAAAGACTTCGTTGCGTTTTAAGTGAAGTTTATAAAAGTCGATACGAAAAGATATAATACATTATACCAAAGTAATAGTATACAAAAAATAAGCAAACATTTATTTTAAAAATATTTTAACTTACTAACGTATTACAAGATCACGTATCAACAAAAAGGACCTTAATTCTCCATCTATAAATTTTAAAGTAGGACGCTCGTCTCTGACAGCTCTGACAGCTTTGACCTTTTGCAACTCGAGCTGTCTTTTTATTCTCGACAACTATACTTTCATTAAGTGGAGATTTTCCTTCCAGGTTTTCGTCTTCGGATATGAAATACTGAGAATTCACTATTCAGTGCCCGTTAATAAACTTATTTTTAGTGTATTAATGTTTTACTCACTCATTACTTGATAAAAATGTCCGAGAATACCTCAAAACTCTGCAGTATGCTTCATTTTAAATTCCTTTTCTTCTCATTTCCCTTTCGTTCTAAGTCTCTCAGTTTTCTAGCCCACGCAAAGAACGCACTTTGCTCGGAATTTTAAATAAGCTGCCTCTGACAGACGTTTTACCGATGCTGCCTTTAAACATACAGAATGAAGTTACGTGTTTTTGTCGTGTACGTTTTATAACGATTATTTCGTTTAAGTTAACTCCATCAGGATCAGAAACCATTCAAATGCTATGAAACTCGTTCCACTACATTAACACACGTTGTACGATTATGTCGATAGAAATACTCTTCCCGAGACAAAGAACATAATATTCGTTTATTTAATAAGATTCTGTGATTGAACAATCTGAATACAACAAACTTTACGTATTCCACGGAGAAAAACACGCTTCGTAGCAGCGGATATGAAACTTATGTAAAATGCCAGAAATATGTAAACAAAATTTTATCATGCTGTTGACTCGTGCCATTACTTTCATCATCAAACTATGCAAAAATGATGTAAACTAAGAAGAGAGAAAATGTTCTACCTTACTCACACTTTTGGACTTTGTTACGCATATAAATGATTTACCCATGTTTACCTCCATTTTCAATCATTGTAATAGCAACAAGTGACACCCCGAATTCTTCTCTTTTCAAGATATTTACGACCGCCCACTAGTGATTCTGCAATTTTGTAAACTTCAAGAAAATAAAATTTGTGGCTAGTTAATCTCTGCGTATTTTATTTCTATTATGGTTACCAAACGTTGTTATCATTAACTACTTTATTCCCAACTAACTGAAGCACTGGGCGTTTCCCCGAGTGTTTACTATCTATCACAATGATCTATTAGCCAAAAAATGTAATGAAATTTACTTATAAACAAAATGGAAGTAATTATAATTACATACCTGCTCCGCCCCTTCCCTTTCGGCCTAACATCGCCCCGCTCCGCGCGCATTCCTCCATCGGCTTTACCCAGCTTCTCTACTCCCAAGACCCCTCCCCCTCCGCCGTGCCGGAACTCTGCAGGACTTGCCCTACTAAGGCAGGAAGCATTGCAGGTTGCATACTCATTTTCAATGGCAAAGAAATGTAAACCCATTATGAGGAGAAAAAAGTAGCCTGAAATATACCTATCAGTGAAAGTTTTAAGTCAGTTTATTCGTTGCCAATATTGCCTCGCAGAAACAGAACAACAGGTAGAATGAAAATTGCACATATTATTATACGCGTTTTTATGTCTTTGTGCGAGCTTAAAAAATAAGAAAGTAATTCCGAAATCACAATCAGACCCTTCACTTGTCTTGATCCAGATAGAATTGTTAACGATGAAGGAAAGGGAAGTTTCGAAGCTCAGGCAAACTGGCTCAGACAGCAAGCAAACGCTTTGGTCACGTAAACTCGTCACGGAAGGAGAGGGCTTGCTTACGTTCTCCATTCAGTGTCTCGCTGCATGCGACCGGGCGACACCGTTGAAACAGTTTCAGCGGCAGAGAGCTCCATCCGCGGCGACGCGACGCGACGGGGCGCGGGGGCGTGGGCGGCGTGGGCGAGAGCCGTCGCCCGCAGCCGCACGGGGCGAGGGCGGGGGCGGGGGCGTGGGCGCGGGCACGTGGCGCGGCTCCAAAGGTCAACGCCGCCCCCGCCCCGTGCGCGGAGGAGGTCGCGCTTGGCCGAATCGCTGGAGCAGCTCGCCCACCTGCAGGCCGCGCTCGGGCACTCGCGAAGCCGCCTCGCGACTCGCTGCTCGCAAAGGGACTCAAAGGCCTGGGCGGAAAGTCCCGTCGCCAACGGGGTTGGTCACGAGGAAAAAGGGTCCAGTCCGCCAGTATGGAGACGGCGTACCGACTCTACGGGTTGTGAATTCATATAAATGTATATTATGTGTGTATTTCTCTCTCTCCCTTCTTATCCATTTCTCTCCCTCCCTCCTTCTCTCTCAAACTCTCTCTCCTCTTTTTCTCTCGCTCTCTCACATACTATATATATATATATATATATATATATATATATATATATATATATATATATAATATAATGTGCGTGAGTGGGTGCGTATGAGCATGTGAGCGTTCCTTTCGTGTACGTCTTGTTGCGGAGAGTTTCGCGTTGTTCTGATAGCAGATTCGACCAGTCCGAAGTGGTATTTATTTCTAAAGTATAATATGATGTTAGCGCATTGAGTGTAATTTCAATTCTAACAGGGAAAATCTCCAAGAAAAGAAAAATGTGCTTATCACAATCCCAAATCAAACAAACTGTTCAAAATATTCAGAATGATAAACAATACTATCGAGATGTATGTATATTGTAAACCATACATGTTTATATTCCAAAGCTTCGAAAACATTTCCATTCCAAACTTTATTTACAATATATTCCGGGAGCTAAAATAATGATGTGTGCGTTTAGAGTAATATTTCAATTCAATCCAATACGACATTGTACAAATATTACATTTACGTTCTGAGAAGCTACATTAATTAAATGTGAACAGAATGTCATGGAAGCAATACGATACGGCGATGGAGTCTTTTTTCAGTATATTTCTTTGTAATCGACAACATCGTCTCTCGGAATTTATTACATATTGCAATATTTAATATTTTAGAAGAAGGCAACCTTAAGGCACACTGCATTTCACATTAAATTACAATTTTAAAAATTATAAGATTTTCAATAAGATATTTGAATAGCTTTACTCGTACTTACTGGTATTGGGAAGATAATGTAAAAATTAAACTAGTTAATTTATTTAAGTGGTTAGGCGGAAGATAGGGCCTCAAGGTCTGAGCCTCACCACAAATAAATACAAATTTATTATTATTATTATTATTATTATTATTATTATTAATGTAAATATGACATCCTACTATTAAAGTTAAATTTAAGATGGGTGTTTGATGCGTAATGCATGCACAAACTAGCACTCAAAATTCTTGATTCTCGTAAAACTTGAGCAATTTTAAAAAATAGATTTTTAAAATAACCTATTAAAGCGAAATAGATCAACATCTAACACAGAAATGTGGTTGTACTCAGAATATTAATATCCTCCTTCTCCGTTTTAAGGCTTGTTTCATCCGTGAGGTAGGCCAGCATTGACTAGGCGATCAGTCAACACGACCCTTTGAGCAGATGTTTTGAAGAAAAATCTCAGCGCCGAAAGAAAGAAGGTAAAGAAACCGTCGACGTCGGTCCGTCTGAATACCCTTTTGGTCTTGTTTCCCTATCGCACGACTTTGACCCGTAGTTGGTTGGCACAGCGCCTTTGCAGCAGACCTAAAGGCACGCAGACTCTACATGCTTTCAAACTATTCAGGTATTAAAATAAAGGTTGGAATATAGTTAATAAAATCATTAAATCAGATTTAATGGAATTTAATAATCATTGTTGAGAGAGAAATACACAAAAACTAAACTAACACAAAAACTGCACCCGTGCAAACTTTCCGCCTTTTGTAAATAAGTGTTTTAATAGTGAAAACCCGTATTTCAAAGGTTCTACAACGCGGTTTTGAGTTTTTCATATTAACATGTATTGCAGCATATTTGAAATTACGTAGTGCAAATGTGCGTGCTTTTTTCCTATCTTCTAAAGTGCGAATTTTAATTTTTGTGAATAGGGGGTAATTCCCTCAATAGGATAATTACGTTGTTTTGTGTTGATAGTTTGTTATAAATTCCATCATCGTTTTTAGTGTATTATGTATAGAGAGGATTCTGTCCAAAAATAATATTCCCGATGACTGTTTGCTCACTAACAGCACACTTTACAGCCATTTATGATTAACAAAGATACTTTTTTTCGAACCAGTATGACATTGATGTCATTCATATTTATCGTCAGTGATATCATATGATACATCAATTTAGCCCCCAAACCTCTTCAAAAATTAGACTGAATCTTTCAAAAATCCACATGGAAAATCCATTAAGCAACGTCGAAAAAATAAACTTTCAAGTGATTCGAAGCGAAAAAACATTGCTATTTTGCTGCCGAAATTCAAATAAGTGCTTCAAAAGAGTTTTTTATTGTAATTTGTGTTGAAAAGATGGTTATATTTTGATGAATGTTAACAAACACAGTTTCTATCGTGGGAATAATATCGATTGTTTGAAGTTAGATTCATTACATTAAGCTGCAATTAAGATACCAAATAAAAGTAAAAAAAAAAGAGAAGAACTAGGGCGGAAAGAAACAGTACATGATAAAATTAAGAAGTACAGACAGCAATCAGTGACACATATTGGAAAGACAGACTTCCAGTGCAAGCCCTGAATTATAAGCCGAGAGGAAAGAGAAACATTGGAAGGCCAAGAATGAGATGGAAAGAGGCTGGAACAGGCAATATGCCTAATCCGTAAAGGAAGAAGAAGAAGAAGATGAAGATGAAGAAGAAGAAGAAGAAGAACAAGAAGAAGAAGTTAGGTTCTTACTAACCAATGTCTCGGACACCTTATTCTTATGTTTCAGGCAGTAGTTTTTTTCTCTATACTAATCCTGTATTATTCTAGTTTACATTGTTTGCATTTCTTCGTACCGCCAGTTTATAACAATGATGCATTATTGAAACAAAGAATTGTTCTGCCATAGAAAAAAGGTTTGAAAACGTACTACAATGAATATTAAAACTAACTGATGCATTATTTAATCCTATATCAGCATACCACGCGGAGCATCGACCTTTTTTTAAAACAAAAAGGACTTGCGACATGACATACGACAGGACATTCCCCACGAGACTTTACAATTTCAGAATACAGTAATTTTATAAGTTTATAATGAAACCGAAAGAGCCTCCGAATGAATTGCAGCAGAATAGTGAACTGGAATGAAAGCTGTTGGTGGGAGTCGGCAGCGCCGGCCAGCGACGGAGGAGGCCGAGTGCCCGCCACGCGCTCCCGTGCAGCAGGTTGCGGGCGGCAGGAGACCCCGTGCCTCGACGCAGCTGGCCAAAGCTGCCTCCGCGGGGGACTTTAATCAAATGTCATTCTTGCTTCTTCTCACTATGGAGCAATGCCGTTTAGTTTAGAAATTAATTTTATGTTATGGAAATGACCCATTTTTAAGGTCATTATTTTGCATTTTTTGTCAATTTCGACTAATAAGTCATTTTTTTTACATTTTCCCGTCATTTTTAATACATTTTTTGCTGATTTAATCGATTTCAATGTCATTTTTAATGGCACTTGTTTCAAATAATATTTACGAAATGCAACAAATGTTCTTCACGGAATTACTCAGAAGCCTATTCGATTTGTTCGCTCAGAAATTGTTTTGCCGGACGTTGTAATTCTTGTAACGTACATCAGCGCCATTGTCGGTTCGGCCGATTTCGGGATATACCAGAGATTTCCTGGCAAAGAGCAGTCCGAACCAAACGTTTGCAGGCTGATTGCACTTGCACGAGTGGAAGCAGCCTCGATTACATCAGTAAGGCGAACAGCTTGAGTTTTACGTTCGAACTAGTTTTAATAAGATTTTTACGCCATTTTTCTTTGGTATTAGGGCTTTTTTAAAGCATTTTAATTGTAGTTTATTCATCATTTTTGGCGATGTTTGTCAAAATCAAAATTCGCCCCCTAGAGATCGCTATACGAAGGTACTGCTCTGAGAGCTATTGCTTAGCTACTGTTAGCAAAATAGCTGCATGTTACGACCATGCACTCAGTTCGTCAGTTCGTTTACAGTTAGCTCACATGTAAATAGTTTCATTACTTATCTCTTGCAATGCCATCGTCCTACATAACGTTCATTTGTTTCCAGACCTGTCAAACCGGTTCCTTATTAGGGTAACTTCTCAATACAATCGACGCGCAGATGTCGGGCTCACGTAGGGTAGTTGCAGGCAGTTGTCTTTTTGCGTCTTCCCTCTCCTTCCTCTTTGTCATCCCAGGGGATTGAATGAACTCCTTCGCTTTGATTCAGTGATTCATTAATGTTTCCGGGCGGATCAACTGCTAAAGTCAGTAGTCCTGAAAATATAGGATTGGTTTTATCACGGGAGGTGGCGGAGAATTTCCTACCTGAATGGTGAGATCCGACGCCGACGTACACGACGAATTGCAAAGTTTTCCTGAACTAGGTATCTCCCACAAGCGAGGAATCGCTCCAGTCAGGATGCGTTCTAAACTCCGAATTAGTCGCTCGACATACGTGGTAAAATAGTGCATGTAAGTGTGAGTGCAAGTGAGAATAGGATAAGGAAAAGAAACGAAAGATATCGCACGGTTCGTGGCCCGTTTTTTAGGGTCCTGCTCCGGTATTCGTCTGGTGTTGATCGGAGAATTCATGGAAAGCTACTGGTCAGAGCAGCCAAGCACTAGAATTCTCCTCTAGGCAGCGACCGAATTCGACCTAGCTATCTAGATAGAGTCGAAAATCCTGCCTCCTGGGCTCGAGCCTTAGGACCTCCCGGACAGAGGCACTGCAGTGACATCAGTCGATGCACTGAACAACATAACCAGGACTTCATTTGGGAAAGTATCGGAATTATTTTAATCGACACGCCATTTTGACTACTATATTCTGATCCCTTATTTCAAATCTTTGGGTCTATACAGAGACGGTTAATTGGTGGATATATGTTGACGATCAAATTACAAATGATGACAGTGTTCTTAGTGAAATGATAGGCAGGACAAAACAGTGAGAACCCTGAGAGAATCTACCGCGAACATGCATTGTTCACCACTAATTCCATACAGACCTTTGAAATCTGAACCCTAGCACTGACAAGTAAAAGGCGAGCGAACCCCGCCTGTCATTTCCAGAATCATGTACAGATTATATTGTCATTAATTCGTTTCGCTGCACGATAAACCATTTGAGTGGCAAAAGAATGCAGAATAATGAAGAGGCTATTCCCTTAATTGCGAACCATTTACCATAACTGCCTCTCTTGTAAAAATATATATTTCATTTGTATATCTACAGAAAGGTGAATATATGCCTCCTGTTAATTTAGGAAATTCACTAAAAATTAATAATTATTTTCGTGAATTATCTGAAAGTTTCTTGAATCAGTCTAAAATTCCCCAATAAAAATAAATACGAAGAAGCAGATAATGCTGTAAACGTAGAATTTTCGTCACGTATTCATGGAAAATAAAGTCTTGAGGTGGAAGATGAAATTGTACAAAAGCTCTCTCATGTAAAAGGCTGCCACGAATTTATTTTAAATTCTTGTTTCCAAATGGTCTTGAAGAGGAAATGTTTGCGCGACCACGCATTATGTAATTAGGACTTCATTTGAATATCACAATGTGGAAAGACTGTTTTTCCTCGTAATGTCTTCCTTAATGCTCTAATAATAACATCCTTTGTACGTTCGAATGTTCTCAATAAGCATGGAAATGCTGTTACATTGTTAAGGTAATACGCAGGTAAAGGAAAAAAGTGTATATATAATGAAGAATATGAAAACTCGTTGGTTGGGTTCTAAAATTACACAGTAGTTGATGAGCATGTGAAATATGAATTTCTTTGAATGAAACTGTTAGAGGTTGAAAAGTAACGCGTATTTTCCTAAGACAAAGTTGGGTGTTATTGCAAAGTTCAAATTATGAATACAAAATCACTACGACAAGGAATACTTTGTATGTTGCGGAACATTGATAGTAAAGGGATGAGTAATAATTATTTTATGCAAAAAAATGGAACAAAATGTTAGTACCCAAACTCCGAGTAGTATTACATGCGTTCGTTATAGTTCATGAAAGAAGTTTTACAGATGTTTTCATTTTCGGCGAATGAAGGAGTAAAAACTAAAAAAAACAACACACGATCCAATTAAGAACGTCACGTTCACGAAAATGACTTTGTACCGAGATACATTTTCTCAATTTTTGTTTTCTGAAATTAACAACATTAACATGCAAAAGTTTTCTGAAACTTCTCAGTATTTGTGTCGCGGAGGAAATTCGCCATTGAGAACCGACTTCAATAGAAAAGGAGCTCTTTGTTACCAGTATTATTTTCCTTGATTTTCTTGTATCCGAATGAAAAGAATATGTTCTCATCACAGATTTTTGCGTCGACGTGGATCATAATTTTCGCAGAAAAAATCTAATTGAAATGTCTGTGACTTTATAAAGAAAGAGAATCGATATCATTCGAAAAATTTCTCTTGGTGTTTACGCAGCTAGAAAGCTTAATATTTATCAAACTGAAATAATAATTGGATTATGTGTGAGAGTAGAGGAACCAGTCTTTGCTTGTTTGAAAGTGATTTTTGTATTAACTTTTAGATTTTCAAATTGTGTTACTGAAATTCGTCTCAGTAAAATAGCTCAATTAAACCACTCAATTATTGATTAGGGTTTATTTGTTGAGTATTGATACTTTCTTGTCATTAATGAAAATATAATAGGTTACTTAGGTTAAAATATAATAATGAACATATAATAGGTTTTAATAGGTCACTCTGTTTTACTAAGATAGGGATATGTAGTAAAATTTCAAAAACAGGGATTTATTGTATTCGTCTATTTGACTAAATTTTATTTATTTATCGTCAAAAATATATAAATAGTATGTGATGTATGCGGGAAGATAAACAATGTCCGCACAACTTTTTGAGAATAACTTTCCTCCCACCTTACTTCTTATTTTCTTATAAAAAAAATGCTTCCTTCTTCTAGAAGATATTTATTTGAGTAAACGAGCTACATTTGATTGGAAGATTCTGCTGAAGAAATAGTACCTCCTCTCTCCTCTCGGGTCCAGCAAAAGCAGGAGACTGGCGCAGGAAGTGAAGTTCATTTACTGTCCAAAAGCAAAGCCATCTCGTTATTTGCTCATATGATCAAAAGAAACTCGATGAAAAAGCTTCCTGATGCTTTCACCTGATCAAGAAATAGTTTTACCAATACTAGAATAAGAAAGAAACTGAATTTACAAGCACACGTAAGGGCTTGAAAACATATTTCAGCTACATTTTATTTTAAACAATGCCTCATAAAATTATGTGAAACGAGAAATATTTTCAAATTTCTTTTGATGAATTTCGCAACTAATTGTGATAACTTTTATGGGCAGAATCTACGAACATCAACAGAATATGTTGATTACTTTCATTTAAAATTATGCGTCTAGAGTAATCTTTACGAGGATAAGAATGCGCTGGAATGACACATTCGTTCTAGTTGCGAATGATATGATACCTGCAAAACTACCAAAATATATCTTGGAAGATTCTACCAAATTCTACTTCTTCCAAATGACTGCGCGAAAGATTTGAATATCCATAGATAAGGAAATTCATTAACAGTCTGACCATTTTAAACCAACAATAGTTTCATGCAGCTCTGAGAATTTCGAACATTTCTGTATTGCCATGCCTGCGATGAATTATGCATCCCGCCGCCCGTACGCTCACTCCGCAGGAAATATCTACTGCAGCAAGGGCCCTCTGCAGGCGGGATTTCCCGCGCAGCCACAGCGGAGTACATCTCGCACCTAAGCCTCGGCAGGCGCAGCTGTTTGTCGCCCGAGTGACGTCAGCGACACCGGAGCTCCGCCCCCTCCTCCTCCTCCTCCTCCTCCTCCGCCTCCTCCTCCTGTTCCTCCGCCTCCGATTCTGCCTCCGCAACGCCGCAAGTCCGCGAGTCCGGAACGGTTTACATAAGTCAGACACGTCGGCGCCGGCAGCGGCAGCGGAGGCGGAGACGATGTAATCGACGGAGGGGGAAGAGGCGGTGCAGCGGACGACGGGATTGGTGGGAGAGGCGACCGATTTCGTGAGAATAAAGAGCCGATGCCAAATGCATAATACGAAATTAAATGATATTGCGAATTAAGTAACGATCTCCTGACAGGGGGTGATTTAGTGAACTTTTCTGAATGATTCTTTGTTCCTTAAGGAGTCGAGAAAGACGTTTAGAAGGTAACAAACCAAAATAATTCGAAATTTCATATTTTAGTTTTTTGTTATTTTCCGAAATTACTAGTGAACTTCTCATTATAAACACTACATTTATTTTATTTTTTAAATTTCGTTATAAACACTGTTGGAATAATAAAAGAGACGGCTTGTTGTCAAGGTTTTAAGTAGAGAAATGAACACAAGAAATGAAGGAAAAAAACTATTTTTAACCTCTCCCCGTATTCAATAACTTCATTATGAGTTTCACCTAAAAAACTCAGCAACTGCGTCATCTGTTCTCTTAAGGAATGTCACATGGCACTGGAATGTCTCATGAAATCCTTCGAGGATTCCCAGAAATGTCAGAATTTCTCTAAGAATGTTTCATTATTAGTTTTTTTTAGTGAATGTGGGTATTGAGTAGTAATATTAATACTACCTAAGTCGAAAATATTAGGTACAAACACTATGAAATGTGAGTGCTCTAATGAAAATTCTAAATTGATTGATTCATTCATTCATTTACCGATATTTACGTGCAGTTCAACTGCTATGATCATTAGTCTCCTTAGAGTAGCAGATGTTTTATCTCGGGAGGTGGCGGACTTCCTCCCCTACTGGTTGGTGAGATCCAACGCAGACCTACACGTCGGCTATCCCCCTCCAGCTATCTCCCACATCGGAGCATGCTCTACACTCACGACCGATCTCCCAATACGTGTGGTAGCGTAATTCATGTGTGATAAACGTGTGTGATTAAAGAGTGAGGATATAAGGAAGAGGAAGGAAAAACCGCGCCCGACCCATGGACCGTTGTTCTTCTCGGGTAGGTTTTCACCTGGTGTTGATAGGAGAAACCACGGAAAAACACCAAGCAGTGCTGTTGGCTGTTAGAATTATTCAGAGAGCGGCTCAATTCGACCTAGCTATGAAGCTAGTGTCGAACATTCGCCACAGACGGGTCTCGATCCCTAAGCGGTTACAGTCGCTGCAGGAAATGAACGGTAATGTGCTAAATCGGTTCTGACTTAAGTAAACTATAATAAGTATCACGAAAGCATTAATATAGTGAATGACATCTGTAATAATTTAAGACTTCAGAAATGTATTTATTCGCTACGTCACTAAAATTTCACATAATTAATTTTTCTTTGTACGGTGAACATCATTATTTTCATTTTCTGCGTATGGATTTCCGGGTACACAGATTAAATAAACAGGTGACGCACACAAAACATGAGGATTAAAATAAATAAATCTGCTATACTCTGCTTTTTAAACTACTCAATTATAACTTATTACATAAAGTTAGTTTACAGAATATTATTTTAGAAAGCATTAATATATTACTTAAAAGATTTTCCCCTACTTAAATCTTAAGAAATATTATTAAACGCGCTTCCAACTAAGAGTTTACGCAACCGCAGAATTAAAGAATAACCCGCCCGACGGGGCGTGTCGTCTGCTTTAAGATTAGCCATCTTTGCAAGGGACGTCTGCGACAATGGCGGCGAAGTCGCGACGGCGTCGCGCCGCGTCGAGTCGCGTCGCGTCGCGACGGAGTGGGGCGAGGGGCGGGGCCGGCGCGCTTTACATAATCCTCGCGACCGCCGCCGGCGCAGCGCCTCCGAGCGCGCCTCACGAGCCCCGCCTGCCCTACCTTGCCCTTCCCCATCCTGCCCTAACCTGCCCTGCCGCGCCGCACAGTGGGAGAAACCTCGAACACGCTGCTCAAAACCTTCAAAGGAGAAAACTCGCAGCGGAAGCTCAGTGCAACTGATCTCTCTGCAGCGCCTCTGACCGGGAGGTCCTAGCATTTCAGCTAGGTCGAATTCAGTCGCTGTCTGGAGGAGAATTCTAGCGGCCGGCTCCTCTGATCGGTAGTTTTCCGTGGTTTCTCCGATCAACACCAGTCGAATGCCGGAGTGGTACCCTACCCAACGGGCCACGGACCGCGCGCGATGTGTCCTTCCTCTTCCTTGTCCTATCCTCTTCCCTTACACACACACACTTACACTAACATGCACTGCATTACTACATATTCCGAGAGATCGGTCGGGAACTTGGAGCTTGTCCCGACTGGGGCGGTGCCCCGCTGGTGGGAGAGTCCTGGTTTGGGGGGGAAACCCCACTATCCGACGGTAGGTCGGCGCCGGATCTCGCAGAGGGGGAAGATCACCGCCATCTCCCAAGAAAAAAACATGCACTACACTAACAGGACTAATGACCAAAGCAGTTGACGCGCCTGGAAACACGAAAAAACAATCAATCAGTTGAAAGGAGAAACTGATTAAGGCGGCTCAGGGCATCGGTTAATGTAACAGCACTTCCACTAACCAGGTGGCCCTAAGGTTCGAGTCCGGACGGTGCAAAGATTGTTGACAATAGCTGGGTGGAATTCAGTTCCCGTTTGGAGAATTCTACCAGCTATACATATATATCGGGAACTTTGAACATGTTCTGGCCGCAGCGGTGCCTTGTTGGTGGGAGATACACAATGTTTTCGATATTATATATTTGGAGGCCAAAATAAAATAAAATAATGAAATGTTAACGCCGTTTTTTGTTTTTATCTTTCCGCTGACACTTTTAATCAATGCGATTTAAAGAAAAACGGATTGGAAGGAGAAAATGTCGTTCGCCCTACAGTGCGCCGCGCCGCCCCCCGCCCTCCCGCGTAATCACAGACGCCCGCGGAGAAGGCACGTTCGGCGCGCGCCTCTCGGCTGTGGTCGCGGACGTGCGCGGCCTCAGCGTCAACCCGCCCCGCCCCGCCCCACTCCGACACGCCCCGCCCCCGCCCCGCTCCGCCCCACTTCACCCCACTCCGACACGCCACGCCCCCTTCCCGCACCGCCCCGCTCCACCATGCCCCGCCCCCTGCCCTGCTCCGCCCCGCTCCACCCCGCCCCGCTGCACCCCGCCCCGCTCCACACTGCCCCGCTCCACCCTGCCCCGGTCCACACCGCCCCGCTCCACACCGCCCCGCTCCCTTGCCCTGCTCCGCCCCGTCTCTCCCCGCCCCGTTCCACCCCAACTCCGCGCTGTCCTGCCCATCTTCGTCCCGCGTCGCCCCTCCCCGCCCTGCTCCTCCCCGCCTCACCTTCGCTCGCCCCGCCCCTGCCCGACTCGCCGGACGCTGCGGCCTCAAGAAGGTCGTCTGTGATGGCGACTCCCACAGCGTCGTAACGGCCGAAAAGGCGAGCGTTGCAACAGGAAAACTTTACGGCCTTGCACCAGCCTTCCTACCGAGCGAAGTGCCCAGGTGCAGTGGGGATGTGCGCTGACTTCGCATTCGGGAGATCAATCCCCGTGCAGGCCATCCTGCCCTCAGTCATCCAGGCGAATGCTGGGGTGGTTCTACTGAACGGACACGACTGGGAAACCGGCGTCGCTAGCCGAATTCGTTTACTATGTGAAGTCACGAAGGTTAAGCGAATTCGAGACATCGCGGATTCCTGGTTGGGTGACCTACTAAGATCTAAAGGCGCCAAGGTCAATTGTCCTTTACGGGAGACATAATAGTTAAATACAAATACTATTTTACCTATCCACGTTCTTGCAGTACTCTCGGAGACTTTATTGTTCGTACTTTATTCTGCTTCCACTACCTACGCCTTCTGGCTACTAATATTGGCAAGCAAAAATTGAAAAAAAAACTGTGCAAACTCCTGTCTTTTGAGGGGTGACTACCGTTTTGCCAGATACCTAGGAATTTATTTAAAAAATCTATATTACTAATTTCCAATACACGCAAAAATTTGAAAGAAAATGAAGTTTCCGGCCATGTGCGAAGATATTATGTTTTTTCGAGATACTCAGGAACTTGGGAATATTCAGAAACAAAGAAACATTCGATTTTCATACTTATCCTATTATCAAACTGCGCATTTCAACTGAATTCTCACTCTTAATGTGTCACTCCTTTCAACACAGGTGACTCGTGTGAAAGCAAGGCTCCAAAGAATAGGCCGCGCCCATTAAATATTTGCTATTCTCGTGTTGCTTTATTGAACAACAACTTTCTAGGTGTTTTTAGAATGTAAAGATCTGATGTATCTGTAAGTATGATATTAAGTTATTACAGATTCCCTGAAGATTGTTTTTTAACACGATTCCAAAATCAATGAACACGACCGACCAGAGCAACCAGACTGCAGAACTTATCTTCCCTGCTACGCCATCGTCCGGTCCAGCAACTTAGGTAGAAGCAAACATCGCAACTTAGCTAGAGGCAAACATCCTAGATTCGAGGGAGGTGGCGCCTCCCGAATCTAGGGCGGTCCGACCTACGAAGCCACTGTCCGATAACCCGTAACGAGTATTGCACCGCAGATTCTGGGTCAATGGCCTCCATCTCGGTCAGGTTTTTCGGCCAGTTTCCCTGATCCCTTCAGCAAATGCTGAGATGCACCCTTGTTTTGCTTCTGGACATTAAGGGAACTTCATCTGTACACGTCCTCTGCAGTTCAGTGGAAAATAAAGTTATTCAAAGTATCGTTCTCCATGTTGTCGCGGCAGAAGTATATTCCTTCACGATGGACATGATGAGGTGTAAGAACCCAGATCTATAGCTGATTTTCCTTTGAAAATTGATTTTAATACAGAGGAGCGAATATTGTGTTAACAATTCCTGCCAAAAAACGCTCATTTCTTTCTGTATTTAGAATATGATATAGGGTAGGGACCCCTGAATTAAGAAAACGTGCACAGAATATACTTCTTCCCGCAGCACGTCACGCACGGTTTTTGACTGTTTTTGACATAATAGACTGTTTTTGAATAAATAAATGAAGCTTCATTTGCGAACTTGGAAGTACATAAGCTACATGTCATTGACGGAAATACTTTCCCCTATATCTAAGTGTGAATTCTCGTATCGATGTTTACTTAAGAAATATGAAGGGAAAAGAATAAGTTTCAATGGATTGGAAGTGAGTTATTTTACAGGATACAATTGTCCTAGACATTTCCACAATTTTGTAATTTTTGCCTATCTTTATTATCAAATATCGCAGTTTTAGACTTTAAATCAATATATAACAAATTAAAATCAATATATACCAACTTTTCCTAATTTTCTACCAATATTTCTTTGACCCCAATGAATAAGCTGATAAGTCATGAGAACTTAATTTTACAGGAGAGCAAAAAATCACTTGCAACTGATGCTGCAAAGCAGGGATTAATGATATTTAAACGAAACCTACACACAAATAGTTTCGTTTGAATATCACCTTCATTTGAACATCATTAATCCGTGATTTACTTCAGTTGTAGGTTGTTTTTTGTAGATTGTTTGTAGTAGTTGTATTATACAGGGATCGATAACGGGATCAAAGATTTAATGTTAATTTATTGCGAAGTACACACGAACATCTATGTATTATATTTAAAAGTTGAAAACTGTTCATTCAAGAAAAACTAAAGAGAAACAACGGAAACCTGGCGGAAACGCAGATCTCTTATTGTTTTGTTTTTGCCTCTGAAACTAAGTAACACATTTGCAACACCTTTACTAATTTACACATTTGCATCTATAGAGACATTAACGCCCCGATAGTGTTTCTCTTGAATATACTGTTTTTGCACCGCTAGAAAATTATCGTCGCTTTAATTACTAGTACTTAGCACAACTTGAGAAATTCTTCCTCGTATTGCCATCATTATTATACCCCAGTGGATATTAATCATTTACCTGCATGCACATTTTAGACACTTGAGGTTGATAATGTGTTATTACACTAACCCGACGGGTGCCTTAGCATAAGTAGTCGCCGTCGAGGTGGCGAGTGCAGGGTTTAGATGAGAATATTCTAGACCTCGTTTTAGCTCCTCGAACGTTTCCGTGGCTTTTTATTATTCCCAGGCGGTTGCTAGAGCAGGATTTTCTCGGGGCTTTTATTATTGCCTGATGGTGGCTAGCAACCGCCTCTCGTGCGTAATCATTCTTTCTCTTTTGTGTCTTTTCTTTTTGGTTATTTAAGGTCGTTTCAACATCTAGGTCATTAGCGACCACTATTAGAGTTAACGTTATGGTAACTGTGGAGATGAAACGAAATAGTGATGATAAGAGGTGAAAGGACGAACACAAATACAACCATGCCCGAGGAGGAACTCGAACCCGTGATCCTTCGGTCCGAGATCGCTATGATACTACTGCCTTAGCGATCTAGGCCACCGGGCAGGCTTTACGTTATTTCCTCCGCCGTTGGGATCGCGATCCTACTCCAGCCTTACCTCATATTTCCCCAGCAAAGAGGCTCCAGCGTATCGCTTTTATAACTCTTACCGAATGTCACATGGCGCTGTAATGTCCCATGAAATCCTTCGAAGATTTCGAGAAATTACAGAATTTCTTTAAGAATGTTTCATTATTAGTTTTTTGTAGTGAATGTGTGTATTGAGTAGTAATATTAATACTACGTAATTCGAAGATATTAGGTACAAACACTATGAAATGTGAGTGCTCTAATGAGAATTCTAAATTGATTGATTGATTCATTTACCGATATTTACGTGCAGTTCAACTGCTATGATCATTAGTCCCGTTAGAGTAGCATATGTTTTATCTCGGCAGGTGGCGGAGTTCCTCCCCTACTGGTTGGTGAGATCCAACGCAGACCTATACGTCGGCTATCCCTCTCCAGCTATCTCCCACATCGGGGCATGTTCTAGACTCTCGGCCGATCTCCCAAAGCGTGACCGAGCTGCGAGTGCGAGTGCGGGGCTGACCCGCGCGCGGCCCCGCCTCCGTCCGAGGGCAGCGTGGAGCGGTGACCGCAGCGCGGAGCGGGGTAAACAGGACGCGCGGGCGCACGGCGGACATCCGCGCACAGTAAATATAACCCGCGCGGGAAGCCCACGGGGCGATGCGTCAACGCAGGAAGCGCCCGGCCACGCCCGCCCTCCCCCCCGCCCACAACTCGTCCCTCGCCCGCCACTCGTTGCCCACACCGGGGACGGTGACGCAGTGCATCAGCTCATGTGCCTCTGACCGGGAGGTCCTAGGTTCCCACTCCCCACGGCGGCAGGATTTTCGACACTAGCTTTTGTGCTAGGTGGAATTCAGTCCCTGTCTGGAGGAGAATTCTAGCGCCCGGCTGCTCTGATCGGTAGTTTTCTGTGGTTTCTCCGTTCAACACCAGGCGAATGCCGGAGCAGTACCCTAACAAACGGGCCACCGACCGTGCGTGAACTCTTCTTTGTCGTATCCTCACCCCTTACACACACACACACACACACACACTAGCATGCACTACACTACCTCTCATGCCGGGAGACCGGTCGGGAGCTTATAGCTTATCCCCCAGCTGGGGCGGTGCCCCGCTAGTGGGAGATACCTGGTTAAAGAAAACCCTGCTAGTCGACGGTAGGTCGGCGCCGGGTCTCGTCATCTAGCGGCGGATAACCAAAAATCGTTGCCCACGCTGCCAGATGCCCACATGCCCTTGCCCACTGCGCAGTGTTCACTGTCTACCGTCCTCGACAATGCCCACCGCTTGCTTCTCAATGACCGCTGCCAAGATCCTCTACTCTACCACTCCTCTGTTCAGTGGTTCGTCCGCTCCCCGACCGCGGCACATGCCAATGCCAACCGCTCGCTGCTCGAATGCCCCTTGCCCCTCGCTCGCCGCCCGCCGCCCGCCGGTCACCGCCCACGCCAAAACCAACCGCCCGCCGCCGAACGCCCGCGGCCTCTGCCAGTCGCCCTCGGCCCACAGCCCACGGCGCAACACCCGTTCTTCGCTGGCTGTCCACCATTGTCGGTCAGGGCCCACCGCCACATGTGCCTTAACGGATCGCGACCTTCTTTCTCGCAATGGACCCGTTGGCAATCATTTTTCTTCTTTTCCATCTCTGAGACATTTACTGCTAATAGATATACGAGATGAATGCGGAAAAAGGAACATATTCATCTCCAAGTTCAGCGCGGAATAAAAAGAACTAATGGCACAGATGAAACTCGCGGGTCGGTAGTAAACACGATACAGAGGCAGAAAAGTGATTGAACAGAGAAAGTGAAACATTTTGACTTCCTCCACATCCTCTCTCTCAAGAAATAGTTGTTTTTTCTTTGAGAAAGAATTCACCATGAGTCTGAGTTGTGGTTTGCTTCTCGTACCGCCATGATCCCCAAGCCATGATCCCTTCTTTTATCTAGCGTCATCATTTACTTCGTTTGATCACTCACAAGGTAGAGGGAATTCAACCAATCAGTAAAATATCCAAGCAGACGTGGTTACGTCACTGTTAGAAAATATTGCAATAATTAAAACAAAAACAAGTATTTCAATTTCTAAGGTAGAAGTTTCAAGGGGGAGTAGTATGTATTATGGAAAGAAAGATATACCAGTTCTCAAAATGAGACATATATAGCATATTAAGTCGTTTCCCCGCCCACGCTAAGGAATGTGTATGCAGTCATCCACAATCCGTTTTCCTGTCTTATGCTTTGAAACCGACTCTGTGAAGCAACAGTTGCCTTCTCTATAATGCCAATAGTAGTTATGCATGAATGCATAATGAATGCATTCATGCATAACTACTATTGGCATCATGCAATTGTAGTTATGTTCATGAATCACCCCATAAAATTTTGATTTTCCTTGTATTATTAATGTGTTTGATATTATTATTATTAATAATATTATTATGAAGTGCATTAAAAACCCTTATATGTTCATTTTTTACGTGAGTAAATCGTCAACTGGACTACATAACATAAAACGAATGCAATAAACAATTTACAACATTTATATAATCCAATTCTGCAGAAATTGAGAGTTAATGAGCAGAATTAATTAAAAAGTCGTGATGTATTGGTGGTGTGGTTTATTAATTTTCATAAATACTATATACATTTCGGTGAATTCGAATAATTTTCTGGATGAATATGAAAAAGTACTTGAAGTTCAATATCATTTTTATGGTCTTCATTTAAATGACTCCTCCGATAATAACCGAAGTGGAATTATTTCTGGGCCCTAATTAAGTTTTCAATGAAATTGATGCTGTTATATTTTACTGTTAGTTCCACTTACAACAAAAAAAAATGATGAATTTTGAAAACAAAATGAGTTCGAGAGTAATTAAGTATTTTGTTGAAATAGAATTAGTTAAATTTTGTTTTGGGTTATATTAAAGAAAATTATTTGTATATTTTAGTAATGGGCTGTAAGTTAGAGCATACTATGTTGACATAATGCAATTCTTGACATATTTAATATCGTGAATTATAACATCACAAAAATGTGAGAGCATACTACGTAAGCACATAAGCACTACAACAGATGTTCATTCACTTTATTTATTTCCTTCAATTGGTTTCATGAAATCTTTTTATTGGAAAGTGCCCTGAATTTTATTAGCAACCTCATTGCTCTCTCCTATCCGTTTGTTGCCAAGTTAAAACGTATCGTATCAGTCTGAACATAAGCAATTTATGTTAGCTCATCGTACATTTTACAGAAATAGTATCAATATTTCCTAACACTCGCTTATAATCAGAATTGTGCAAGAGCAGAAGTTAACTTTTAACGAATTTACAGTAACGAGTTTTCCACTGAATTGACCTCGGATTCGAACAGGTCTTGACCTGTGCTAGTAATGAGTTTTGCCGTTCAAATTACGTGTACACGTCCTGGATATTAAATTAACAATGTTTATAAAATTCAATACCGTAACATAAATTTCATGAGGAGAAATGCACTGTAACATTTGAAACGCGTAACTGATAAGAATCATAAAAAGTTTATTCATGAATTTTCTTTGACGCGAGGTTTGCAGCGAGCGGCGGAAAAGCACAGGATGGTGTGAGGTTTGGAGTGCCGTACTAACTGCAGGAACCAGAAGAGGTCTTCCACAGAAATACTACAAGGATGCAGAACAAATGTAATGATGTGAAAGGAGTGAGGGTAATCTGAAATAGGAAAGGAGGGATGGAGGATATTGCAGGAAAGGGGAAGTGGGGTGAGAGGAGGAGAGGAGGTGAGTCCGGGAAAAGTGGTTGGGGAGGGAGCGCCAGTGAAGCAGAGGAGAAGAAAAGAAGAAAACAGACAGGGCCGAAGGCGGGGCAGCGGGTGGAGCAGAAGGCGTGACGGGAGGCAGAGCGGGAGGCAAGACGGGTGGCGGGAGGCGAGGCGGGAGGCGTGGCGGGAGGCGTGGCGGGATATGGGGCGGGGAGGAGGGACGGGAGGTGGAGCAGAAAATAGTGACAGTGGCGACGAGGGAAGAGGCAGAAATCGAAGCGAGCGATAAGATGGGGGTGGCGAGGCCAGCGAAGGTGGCGAGGGCACGGACCTACGGGGGACGTCGAGTCTGGCGGGGGCGGAGGGCGGTCGCAGCCACCGCCCCTCTTGTCGATCTGCCTGAGGCAGTGATATCCGATAACACACGCCATTCAGTGTCAGACAGGGGATCTGCGGCGCCGTCTAGCTGTGTCAACGGCGTCGCCGAGGCGGCGCACCGCCACGCCCCCTACAAGCAAAGAGGGAACCCAGCGAGAAATCCTGAAGTAGCATCTTTGTCACTACAGAAGCTGATCTTCACGACTTGTGCTGCTAAAGTTTGATACGGTTGTAATAACCAGGCCATATTGAAATAAATATTACAAAGTTACAGAGCATAATGAGGAACCAAAGCGTTTTTGTCAATGAATATGTGGTGGGAATTTTGACATAACGAAATTACGCAGGATATTTCCCCCTGATTGTAGGCAACATCTTCCCGTTCACCGCAGCGACTTGAAAACTCAGAGATTTCAGGCACTTGCCAGCGAATTTGGTGTGGTTTCCCAAGAATCACGGGCAAATGTCACATGGTACTTTCGTTATTCCCATTTCCCACCACATGTCCATTGGCAACTAGTGCGGCTAAAACAGCACGCACTTTCTCGTTAGGACGCAAAATTACTCGAGATGTATTCAAATTTTCGAAAAATTGTACATGACCTTATTTCAAAATCTACCTTTACGGAACAAATTTCATTAATTTCATTAATTCACTTTCTTTAACATTTTACTTGTAAGAAGACTCCGAAAAAATGTCAATTTTTGCCATTTTAGAAAGATCAGGATTTTGAAAGAACATGAGTCCTGCGGTATACTCTTAATCGTTTTTCTACTATCCAACAACAAACTTTTATCAAAAACGATG
The DNA here is from genome assembly GCA_011170035.1 of Teleogryllus occipitalis. Taxonomy (NCBI): domain Eukaryota; kingdom Metazoa; phylum Arthropoda; class Insecta; order Orthoptera; family Gryllidae; genus Teleogryllus; species Teleogryllus occipitalis. The sequence continues at coordinate 49,741 of BLKR01015005.1, forward strand.
GAGCCATTTGTTTGAAAATTTGTAAAATGACCTAGGGGTTCACGTAAAGTACCCCCCAAAATTAAAATATCAGTTTCAAATTCAAGGGGCCGCAACATCAATTAAATCGATTGTAGTACACCAAGTTTGAAGAAACGGTTTAGCCTTTAGCGTTGTTTACAGACGGACGGACGGAGAAACTTTTTGTCGTCATTCGATTTTTCGGTATCAAGGACCCACAAACATGGATTCTGGCTATACCACGTGTCAGGATTATTTCCCTAAATTTAGCATTTGGATTTATCCTCTCTTTCGTTACCTAAGGTCCTGTAATAAGAGTTTTCTGCCGAAAATTCGCCACTTTTTCGCGCAGCATTACATAACTTTCTCTCTACTGCATAAGCGGTAGCGAGGAAGTAAAAAGTTATTATCTTCGATTCTTATAAACTCATAGAAACATTTATTCTGAGTCGCCCGTACGTACTTGTTTTCTTGCGTATAAATCATGAACTATCGCTTTGCGCACGTTTTCACTTGACATTCACATATTGCCAGAGGAAGACTACATTCATTTAACACTTGCTCGAAGAGTATGAAGATAGACTTGAATATAACTTGAATAAATAATTTTATTATTTGTTTTAAAGGATTAAGGCTCCTTGGTTTCGTAAACTGAAAATTGCTATTCAACGATTTATGAAATCTAAATTAGCTCAAAAGCACTTTGTTCACATTATTATCTCGTATGAATACCACTTTCAGCTGAGATGCATATAAATCGTTGTTCAGTCGCCTCGTAACTAAGAAATGAGCGTAGTGTTTGTTAGTGTTTAACCTAAGAAATTAAATAAACGAACTTGCAAGAGAGATTCTTAAAAACCGGAAACTCTTTTATTTCTCATTATTGATCAAAAAATAGTTTCCATGATATTTTAATTAATTGGTTTTTATTGCATTTCCTTTCGCTGTGTGTTGGCTATGTCTCTCCAAAAATCGTCTGCAATTTCTGTGCTCTAAAATTAACACAGAAAGAATAACGCACTAAACACATTAAATTAAATTTCAACAACATTAAATACCGCATATTACCGATGAATTCCGTCCCAAACATCAACAGCTACTGTGACGGGATGCCTATCGCCAACCAGGGAACTTCGTCCTCAAAGGTCAGTCGTAGAATTTAATTAAAATATGGAGGAGAGAACTTGCACGATTTCCATTTCCTTTGTTCTACCAACTCGCTCTGTGTCACGTGCGAAGTGTGACGTATACAGAGTACCTCGTTAATTTCCAAAAGAGCATTCAGCGTCAAACTTCGCTTCCTAACTTCATATTTTCTTGAGATAAAAATTCATTTAACGGGAAGTCCTGCGAAATGCCGGCGATCGGCGTGAAAAACGTTCCCCAAGATAGCCCGCGGTCTGCGAAAGGTCAAAGGCCGATCCCGACGCGAGGCAGACCACGTGACTACAACACAGCTGTTGCGCCGCAAACGCGGCTTGATTAACCGGTGGTCAACTGAAATATTTTTTTACTGTTGGTATCTGTTTCTTTGGTATAGTCATTGTGACTCGTTGTAAGTTGCATCTAAGATACATCAATTTCTTCACGCTGCACAATTTTGTTTTTGAAAATTGTTGGTATCTGAATGCACATTTTTCGCGTGCAGATGAATTTTTCTATTAGATTTGACACTGTTGCGCGGTAAAAGATGTTTAGCTGTCATTCGCTGATTTACTGACTAAACTTTTTCACAGGAATTCAAAGAATACGACGTACGAGAGAAATTACAAGTCAGTAGTTCACATGAATATACATGTGTTACTAGCGTTGTTCACATACGAAAGTTGACGTCCTTAATTATTAGGTTTACAGCTTACGATGGTGCGGCATTCTCTCATCTGTTGGGCAATCGAATACTTGACTTGCAGCAATCGTGATGTTATTAAGTTATCAAATGCAAGTATCAAATCTAATGAATACAGATGTTAGTAAAAGACCAGAGTTATTCAATGAGAAACTCTGAAATTCTAGAAATTTTTCCATCGGTTCATCAATTGAAGGAATTGAGTCCGGGAAATTTAGTTGTGGGTAAGAAAGCACGAAGTTATCACAAAGTGTTCCGATCATGGCGGCCGCTCCGCCGGACTATTGGGTGTCTGCCAATATGGCGGCTCGTGGTCGCAGCCGCCAGCGCCCCGCCCCCCTCGCCCCCCTGCCCGCCTCCACCGCCCGCCTACGCAGCAGCGGCAGCCGCACTATCATGGCCGTATAATGAACCTGGACGTGAAACGGCAGATGGCCTCTTATCAGCTGACAGCGCTAATTGCACCGCTCGAAGGGTATATGGCACCCTCCCCCTTCTTTCCCCCGCCACTGCCCATCGGCCACACTGCCACAGCTTTTCCCCACCCACCCACCCTCCTTCCTCTCCCCTAATCCCCTCCCACCCTCCCTCCTTTCCCCTCACCCCCTGTCTTCTCCCCCCTTTTCCCCCTCCCGCTCCTCTACACCCTGCCACCCCACCCTTCCACTCCTCCCCGCCTCTCTTCCTCCCTTCGTCCCCCTTCCCTTTCCTATTTCCTCCCATCCCATTCCTCCCCACTCCTCTCCCCTTCTTCTCCGCCCCCTCGCAAGGGGCGTGTAGGCGCTGGCCGCAGCTGCTGACGGCGAGGGCGTTCGGAAGAGCAAAGACAGGCTCCCGCAGCGAGGGGGCGCCCGGGTCTTTTATCTGCGGGACGGCATCTTCAAACGAAGGTCGCGACGTGTTTATGCGGCGCTGAGAGGATTGGCACAACATTTATTGGGAATGTAAAATGATAAAAAATATCTATCAAAGAACTTTGTAATACCATTGTGGTTGGACATAATTTGATAGCGGAATTAGGAGTACGGTTGTGATCACAAATGGGAATTACTTTTGTTTCGTATGTTTTCGTTCATATAACTTTCTAGTTTTGCAGTATATATTTATTGGACGTTTCTTTTAGTGATAGAGCTAAATGGATCGGTTAGATGAGCTTTTTTCTCATCTATGTCATAATGCTCCCATACAGTCCTTTAGCCATGTGCAGTATACTTTTTAAGATCTTGACATATTTTTGGCCTTATAACTAAATATTTAATGGTATTATTTGACTTCGCAATGCTCGTTTTTACGTCAGATATTTATAATAATGAGTCATTTGATCTATTCAGAATGTTTTACTATATATAATAAGCAATTAATCTACTTCTAACATGTATGTACACAGACATAAAGGCTGTGAACAAGATGAAAATAATTACGTCATCACTTTAAAAAACATTCCTGGCTTGTAGAGAGAGTTCGCGGTTAATTTTCCCTACCAAACCATTATCAGCTGTGGATGAACTGTGCTCTAATGAACTAGGACCCTTTCTTGTGACGTTGCAGATATTCATCATGTGATAATATTGTGTAGCCATACGTTATGTCGTTGATTTCGGTGTAGGTATTGCAAGGACGACATTACTTATTGTTAATGAAGGGGTCTTTCTCAAAAAACAATTTACGACTCTTGTTTCAAGGAACTACCTCAACATACATTGAGAGTAAGAAACTGCGTGAGTCCGCAAACAGATCACCTTAAACAAGCTCTCCAACTGAGTTTTGAGCAACTACAGTTTGATGCAAATTAGAATTTTTCGTTTAGAAGGAGAGGTTTGAAAACCCAACGACTACTGAAATACTTTTTCAGTTGTCGTTAACTGTCTTGTTTAAATAATGATTTTTTCCCTTTTCAGAACTGTATAACTTTAGTCTGCATCTATTGTTATTATTATTATTATTACTATTATCACTATTATTGTTATTATTATTACTATTATCACTATTATTGTTACTATTATTATTAGTATTATTATTATTATTACTGGGTTATCTTGAAAATCGCACCTCCCAAATTCCCGTTGGAAACTCTCGTACTGCATCATCTCTACCCTAACGGAGCGTTTTGTGCCATCCTGCATCGCCCGCCTCGCCTAATTGCTCTGATGCCCATGGGGCAGCCCTGGAGTTTCGCCGCCCCATCGGCCGTCATTCCGCCGTCTGCCATAACCAATCATTACCGCTGTCTGCCCTCGCGTTCGCCCGGGCGCCCACCCGTCTGCCCAGCCGCTCATTTGCCCGCTCGCGAACCGGCTAAATCATCTACCCGTTGGTTTGCTTACTCACTTGCGCGTCCGACAAACGAGCGTGCGAATGGCCGTGCTGCGACACGAGGCTCTGGGGCGGCTCCGAATGGGATGGGCTCTTCAAACACTTCGATCGTTATTGTTTGTTATACACATCATTATCCTTGCAACATACCACAGCTGAGTACAAGAAAATAAAGACAAGTATTTTGGTACTTTTATTGGTGCAATGACACACGAGTTTCGCCATGTAGAGCACAGAACTTTTAGAGAACCGATGTGTTGGCGTCAGTGGGGTAGCTAAGTTTTCTGAATCTCTCGACTCATAAGGTTCTAATGTGGCCTCTTCACTGCGTTTGCCAAATACAAATCAGGAGTTTTAGATCTAAATTTTACAGGTTCGTTTCGCAGTATAAATTAGATTTAAACAACGAAGAAATCATACTCTATTTTATGCCTCCGAATAACTCATCACTGTACCTCTAGTCTGTAAATGAATTTAAAAAAAAATCTTCGTCCGTAAACTAGGACAACAGAGCAGATTGAAGATATCTTGTAACACAAGCAACGTAAGTTGCTCTAATATGTGTTATGAACAGTGTTTGTCATAATTGCGTAAATTAAAAACCAAAATTTTACGAAATAATTTTCAAATTACGGGCCTTGGTGACAAGGTAGGTGGTGACAAGGGAGTATCACAGCTGATTGTCAACAACGTTAACACAGGACATGACGGTGGAAGTGCTGTGAACCACCCTCCCTTTCAATCACAGTCCCGAAAATATTTTATTTGTTTTGTTGTTATTTTTAATATTTTTAAATGACTCGGGCAGATTAGTACCTCTGAGATCTAAGTTGGCATACATAAGGAGTAGGATCGGTTTGTGCACTACAAAGATCATTAAAATTGATGTGGTTTGCGAGTAGAAATACGCAGATTTGTACCTATAAACAATGCAAAAATCATAAAAATTGCCCATTTAGCCTAAAGAATGGGATTTGAAACAATCGAACAAGGCGTTACGCAACTCAGTTTTTCCACTTCACATAACCCTTATTTCACACGAGTCGTTGACTGACAACGGGAACAATGTAACAAAAATACTACTTTGCAATGGAAAAGTAAAAACCGTAAACTTAATTTTCCATAAGCTACGATACCGGGGATAGTGGGACCTTGCTACGTCACAGTTTATGCATACCTTATTATATTACGACGTTAGTGATACTCTTGAAACAATTGGTACCTAAATTGATATGTAAATAGTTTCATGTGAACATTACCATATCCAAATATTACATTTCATAAACACTTAAGATCTAAAAATTCCTGTATTTCACGCATCCCCTTATTTTAATTATACCTTATCCCCTTAATTCAATAAGTATTGTTTTATATTTTGATGTACGTAGAATGTCTGTAAGTCACACAAAGTACAACGCATTTCCGAGGAAGTCTAGGCGGTCTCTTAATTAAGCAGTTTACTGTGAAGAGAGATAGGCACGAATTTGCATCCACCCTACCTACCCTTGTCTCCCAGACATTCACCCATACTATTCTATATCAAGTCTCCAACGCACCATCACTCCTCCCAGTGAATCATCCACCTGGGTGCAGAAAATAGAGGACACGCCCAAAAGCCTTCACGCACACCCATCCTTCAGCCTACTCTCTCACAGGATCTACAGCTCACCTCCTCGCTATCCTACAGAATCAGCACATCACACAAGCCCACCTGGTCAGCCCCCAGAGTCTTGTGACCGCCTGCCAACCTACTTATTGGCCCACGCACTCCCCACTCGCTCAAGCGCTTCGCTGCTCCCCTTTTCCACCCACCCACCTGGACACTCTTTCACCCGCCCGCCCACTCGCTGCTTCGCACGCCCCCCTCGTCGCCCCCCCCCGTCCTGCCTTAACCAGCTCCGTCTCGCCCCGCCCCGCCGCGTCGCCTCCCGCCGAGCGCCGCCCCGCCCCGCCCCGCCCTGCCTCTCCCCGCCCCTCCCTCCCCGCCCTGCCCCGCCTCGCTCCGCCCCGCCCCACCGCATCCCGCCTTGCCGAGCCGCGCCCCGCCCTGCCCCGCTCCGCCGCTCCCCGCCGCGCCCCGTCTCTCGTTCACTCGAAGAGGCCCCGCCCACTCGATCATCCACCGCCGCCCCGCCCCGCCCACCGCGTATAAATTGCAGAGCGTTGCCGGGCGGCCGGCTTCCGCCGAGTGTTTACCGAAGGCAGCTGACGTCATCTGGGCCAGATGGCTCAGCGCGCCCAGCGCGGCTGCTATGATGGCGGCGGAGATGGAGGTGGAAGTGGAGAGGTAGGCGGAGGTGAAGGTAGAAGAGATGGATGCAGAGGCTTAGGGGGGGGACAGATTAGAGGCGGAGGTAGACGGGAGGTAGCGGCAGATGTAGAGGCGGAAGTAGGGACGGAGGTGGAGGTAGAGAAAATGTGGAGGCAAAAGTGTACGAAGAGTTAGAGGTGCAGGTATCGGCGGAGGTACAGGCGGAGGTACAGGCGGAGGTGGAATTAAAGGAGGAGGTAGAGGCTGAGGTGGAGTCGGAGGTAGAGGCGGAGGCGGAGGCGGAGGCGGAGGCGGAGGCGGAGGCGGAGGTGGAGGCGGAGGCGGAGGCGGAGGCGGAGGCGGAGGCGGAGGCGGAGGCAGAGGCGGAGATGGAGGTAAGCCCAGTACTAGAGGCGCAGATGAAGGTAGCCGCGGGGAAAGAAACGGAAGGGGGTGAGGAGCACGGTGGAGGCGGCGGCAACGTCCGCGTTGTGGAGGAGCAGGCGCAGGGGTGGGGAGTGGGAGGGCGGGGGCGTCGCTAACGAGCCCAATAAGTTCGCGCGCTGCCGGAACACGTCCCCGGGCGGGGGGGGGGAGGCGGTGACGACGCGACGTCCCCTGCCGGACGCCCTCGCGTGGGCGTCGCCTGCCCGTCGCGGCGCTGCGCTCCGTTTACCCGCGCGCACTTTGCATTCGAATGGAAAGTACGCCCCACGAGGATTAGTCCCGAGCTCCGGAACACGTTGCTAAGAGAAGAAATAATTCTAAGACCAAACGGCTGAACAGTAAGAGCCCCAAAATTGTAGCGGTAGCGTAAACGAGACTTTCTCCCCTCCGCTGCGGATCCTAATAACTGTTCAGATTTATTATCCGATTTAAAAATACTGATTTGTGACGGATCATCAGCTGTGCCGCGGTTATGCAATTCGATATCTGCATTTAAAGTCGTAACGAAGATCTCGATTAGATATCCACATACAGTTTCGGATCTGTCACAAATCACTATATTTATTGGAATAGAGATAGGTTAGCGCAGACTAAAGCAAGAGAGAGGGTCGACTACATTTCTGGGTCTCCTATTCCATTAAACTTTTTTATTTACATGTGGCATATTTAACTTTGAAATAATAAAACATTGTACAGGGAGAATGGAACTATAACTTTAATGATACAATTAATAAATTCAATTGAGTTTACGCTGTACGTTTAACGGGTTGCCAGATGGTTCGGAGAGTCTCTTCCTCAAATGTCGTGTTCCAATTTCTCAAATGGTCAGGTTAAAAAGGGGGAAAATGAAGAAATATTTCATATTTATGGAAATAAAATGTTTTGTTGCGTACGGCTCGGGTACCCTTTCGAAATTTTCAGAGGGGCCACGGTCCCCTGCCCTACCCACTACCCCATTGCGAACGCTTATGGTATGGGATTTCGACCATAGGTAATGGTCACAATATCTTATTTCTCTATTAATTAATGTAGTATTTACATCTTTTTAACAGTACATGTATAAGAGTGCGTCTGTGATCTTCCTTGATGTTTCTACGTGATCTTTATTGATTTTCAAACAAATTGGTTAAATTAAACACAAGTAAATTTTGCAAAGATTCGTCGTATTTTCAGAGAAACTCAAAGAAATAATATGAGTAATACATTACTTTTACCAAAATGTTCTCTTTACATACAAACATTCTGAGGGGGCATTGAATCTTGGGATCTGCGTTCAAACTGATTTTATTACAAAATCTAATAGTTATTCAAATTGAGAAAAATTTCACAACATATTAAAACGTGCTTTTAATGAAACGTCTTTAAAATCAGTCAAAAGTTGGAAATCGTTTGGGAAAACAGAATATTATTAAAACTATTTTAATAATACCGCTTATATATTTGAATCCATATTACCTGCGTACCTTATTTTGGTGTTGTTTGGTAGATGAAAAAGCCTTCACGATCACCCATGTGTCGCTTGCGTATGCCGTCATTTACGCTCCCTATACTATCATCACCTCCGTGATTACTGTGTAAACTATAAAAGGTGGTGATGGCAAGAGGCTAGATGTAGGAGCTACATTTAGCCTCTAGCGCTGCATTTAAAGGCTCCTTTTAGGCGCTGCTTTAAATACTTCGGCAGTACATTTGTCAATCGGAGCAGGACTGGCCAAGTTTGGAAGAACGCATTCTCCCATAATACGTATAATCCATCAAACTGAAACAGATGCTCATCTGTTCTGATGCCTAAAACTGTGTATTTAAAAAAAAATAAATGTTATGCTTGCTCGGGTGTGCCATCCCAATTCGCTACACGGGTTCCAGAAATGGCTAAAGCATAGACCCAGGCAGCAAGATAAAGGAATGGCCCTTTCACGTGAAAAATATTTCATTTCGGTCAATAAGGGATAGCTTACTGAAATAGCACGTTGCTGAATCAACGAAAACTTGTGCTCCTAATAGTTTGCATGTTTGAAGCCATACTATCTGCGAATCTTACTTCGTGTCGTGGATAGAAAAGATTACGAATGTGTCACATGCGGAGATAGTGCTCTTGTCACGCCGAGTATTTGGAGAGAAATTTAAGTTTTGCGCGCACCTTTAAGAGTAGCTTACTTTGAAGTCTGTGGCGCTTTTGCTTTAATACCCAGTCCACTTCAGTCTTAATGAGATTTTGTTGATTCGTAAAACAATTCACCGATTTCCGAATGCAATGCACCTTAGTCTTTCACGAAGCTAACGACGAATCTTGAGATGATGGTACACCGGTAATTACTTGCGGCTCGTGTGGTACCAAATTACTTAATAATCCTTTGTAAATACAAATTATAAGTTTGTATTTCTATTTTCTTGTAATATTTGTAATTCTCAGTGTAAAATTACTCAGTAAAGTAATTACTTTACTCAGTAATTTTACACTGAGAATTACAGATAAACAACGTAGTCTCAACATATTGATTCAATAGTACAAAAGCTTTTTCGGCATGACGACTATCTTAAGCACCACCAATATAAAAAAAGGACTTACTTGGACGTAATGTCTGCACTAATAAATCTATGTGATGGAAGTGCGTCGTATTCTTCTAATGATGAAAACGAATCTTTCACGTCGCTTTTCTACTACGCGGAAAATTAATTACTCTTTCAATATTTAAATTATTTTTTTAAGGGTCTTCATTTTCAAATAATTCCTATCGATTTATGTAGTTAGTGATGTTTATTCCTTCAAAGCCGCTTACATTTTTGAAAAAATATATTTTGCTTCAACGAGATGAAAACTCTGCTTTGCAATAATATTTTTTTCATGAACGAAAATGAACGAGAGCATCCACTAAGAGTTTCCAGGAGACGGATCTTTTTTCCAAAAAATCTGCTGGCAGCTACATTAAATGTGGCTCTTGAGAAATTGCGCTGATTCAACCTGCCAAATACACCGCATGGCAGCCTTCGCTGACAGACGTGTAACCAAATCAAGCTCAACGTATTTTAATACTTTCTAAACTTTCAAAGTTGACGTCCTTTCTTTCAAAGAAAACTGAAATGAAACGCAGTTTTGTTATGTTCGATTTAGAAAATATTTAGATTACAAATTAATTCCAGATGTTTTGTGGTTATAATAGTTTGTTAGGATTTGAGTACTTGAATTTTAGGAGAAGTTGAAAATGTCTTCGGGATTCCGTGAAATTATTCTTCAGAGGTGTTTGTATGTTCTGCCTAGTTGTGTATGTTTTGGTCGCAGGTACGTCAGGTAGTTTCGAAGAATTTCTTGGATGTGTTTAGTATGTGGTTGGGGAGAAGTTCGATTTTTAGCTCTCTCTATTGGTTATTGCTCGATTATTGCTGGTTACTAATGAACCATAGGGCTTTGGTAATTTTTCTGAGATATTTATTTTGGATTATTTGTTAAGGTGACAGTGCTTTCCCCCACGCGGCATTCGTAAGTTAGTAATGATTTTATTGTTGATTTTAACATTCTGTGCTAAGAAATGATTTGTGATTTAATATGAGATAGAAGTTTTGCTCTCGAATTGTAACCCGAGTCGGTAATGTGATATTTCCATGTTAAATTCGTATCTAATTTTAGTTCTAAATATATGATTGAAGTTTGGTTTGGAACCCAATGAATGGGTATATTTTGGATAAGTAGTGAGGGTGATGGTTTGTGTTGAAAGGGTGAAAAGTTTGACTTCTGATTTTTTAGCATTAGTCTTAATTTTCCATTGAGTGACGGTTGTTAGATCCTTTTTTAGATTGTCGTGGGCGCATGGTTTATCGTCGAGTGAAGTGAGAGTGCAGTGTCTTCTGCGAAAAGCGCGATGTTCAAAGTGACGTCTTTCTTTTGAACATTGACGTCCTTTCTTTCAAAGAAAACAAAACTACTCTTTAGGAAATGACAGGTCTACTGACAAAATATACATGAATTTGTCAGTGGACGTGTTCACGTCCTTTGTATGAAAATAAGTTTGGGGAACTGGAATATTAAAGGCATGCAATTCAGTAAGTGATAAGTAAATAATGAACTAAAATTTCTTTTCTTTTATAGTCTACACAAATTGAGACAATGGATAATATTTAGAAGAATCTTTAGAAGGTGTGCAAAAACAATAATTTCCAATATCGAAGTTCTTTTTTCAACTTAAATCCAACGGAGAATGAATTTGACGGTTCATTTTCTTTTTATTTACAAAGACGAGTGGGATTTTTCTGTCGCATCTGAGTTTTCTACGATTCGTGTGCAGCTGGAAGGGTATTCTTATTATTTTAGAGTTGGATAAAAAGTATACATGTAAATAAAAACTGGTATTACAATTAAGGAAAGCTAAAAATAGCTGACTAACGGCGAATGTGAGGTTAATATGTGAACATAAAAAGGGGTCGAATAACTATATATATATATATATATATATATATATATATATATATATATATATATATATATATATATATATATATATATATATATATATATAGGTATAAGGTGATGTACACAATAGTTGGCAGTACTTAAACAGCATCTTCTTGTATTTACATAAAGAGATTAAACTCTACCATACTGAAATATTCTTTCCCTTATTCTGAATAGTAAAGTACATTCCATGTAAGGTCGTTTTTTTATTCTACACGTTTGGAAAATTGTCGTCCGAGCTAAGACAGCAGAATAAAAACAAGATTAGAATTTTACGGTACTATTAAGAAGAAACAAATTCTATTTTCACTTCTTCTTAGGTAAATGAAAGGTGATCTAAAGATTCCCTAAATATTTAATTCATAGTTTTATAAATACATCTTAAAAGGCATAGTTTTTTAGGCAACTTTATAATTAAATGTATTAGGAGAACACATTTGCTTTCCTTTTCTGCAGCTTCAAATTTAATTCCATGCTTGTATTCTCGATTCCCGGTGTTGACCTGGCTTCGTCATATCGAATTGGAACTCTGGAAATGATACGGTAGTCATATAAATGATAGGACAGCTGTATCATATTACGTTGATCCTGACCATTCGTGGCTTTGTAATACTTATCATTGCCCGTAATGATATACCTACTTGATGATTTTAACTCCTGAATTTTTAAAATGTTTTTATGAATATTTTTATGTCATGTAATTTTGTTTGTAATAACATTTTCGTACATTTATTATTTTTTCATTCCAATATTGCTCTGTATACGGACAAGTTATTTTTCTCCTCGTCGCTTTTTATTAAATGTTCATTTAGAAAATGTAATTGTCATTTGTTTAATTGTTTGTCTACGAGCAACCCTTGTACGAACACTATTAAAAACAGCATAAGAGACCGCGCATGTATTACTGTCTCCTTCTTAAATAGAGATATTCAAGTCACAGCTATTTAATGTGCTTCATGTACACTGAAAGAAAGCTTTAATACTAGGTACGTTTCCTCTTGATGACCTTTTAAGAGGTCAACTCTAGAACAAAAATTTCATCGAACGAGAATAACACCCACTGAGAGCTTTTGAAGTTCAGTGTGGTATATGATCCCTGAAAAGATAACAGAAACGTTTGAATACTGAGTCCACTGGGAGAAAACATTCGATAAGAAGTGTTTATTTCCGATTCAGTCTTGGAATCAGCGATTAAAACTGTCATTGCTTATAAAAGAAGGCTGAGGTGCCTAATGTTTCATTACTTTGTGAACAACTTCACAATTACCGAGAAAATAGGAAACAATGATTAGGCATTTTCACAGACCCTGTGAACAATATGACTTTTCATACTGAAATAGCAGATTGAAAAGAAAATGCATTGGAGAGGATACAGATCTGACGACAGGGGGCAAGAAGTTTCGTCTTATAAAATAATTTGGGGAATATATGAAACGATGTATTGAATTTAAGAACATAAATAATCTTATTGCTTCTAAAAATATCTTCTTTAACTTTTTTGATAATTGTTTTCGCAACTAACAAACTAATGCTAGAATATGATATGAAATATTGCATTGCTTATTATGTAGCGTTTTCTCTTGCACGCTAACGGCAAACTTCGGTCTTTGCTGAACGCGATATCGCCCTGCAGTGTTCGCACGTAGTATCCTCCAACGGACACAAGTCCACCCACTGATGAGCGGTGACTCACCATGGCTTGCATCAGCAGACTAAAAATGGAGCATCCAATGCAATTGTTTGTGGAAAAATAGATTAGTCAGAATGAGCAAATCAGGATGAATTCAATCACAAATTCGGGCATATGTTTCGCATCCTGCATGTCGACAATCGTGAGATTGTGAGTTATTTTCCTCGAGAGCGAAAATAATCTCCTCTCTCTTTTCTTAATTGTAAATTTTCACCTAGCGCTTACCACGCCGTAGCGGAGAAGCAAGAAACATGTTCTCAAATTGAAGCCCCGGACCGCCGCCATTTGCAGGGAAGAAACCCGCGGGAATTGCCAATTCGGAAGCAAATGCAATATGAAATGGAAAAATAAGGTTGCGATTAAATTCGATTACTTGTTGATAAGTAAATCATCTTCAGAGCCAATAGAAAATGACAAACTATTCGGTGAGTTAGCTATACAGGTTACGAGTGTGAAATGAATATATCATTTAAATATCGTTAAGATATTGATTGATTAAGATATTTATTGATCATTCATTAGTGTTAAATGAATATATAATTTAAATATCACTAGCGTTCCCGTGCGAGAACTCTCGCATGCTGAAGTCCATCCTCCTGCATATTTTCCATATTAAGCCTGTGATATATCTTCTCACGTAAACAATAAATTGACTGAATAAACTGAAATTCTGAGTTAACAATAAACGCTACAACGTAGCAGGTGTTAGTCACGTGATAAAATAAAAGACAAGACATGTTTAAAAAATTCCTAAAAGGAGGAAATTTAAAATACAAAAGAGGACAATTGAGGTCAATAGAGGACTGTCCTCCCAAATGATGATGTTAGTCACGTGATAAAATAAAAGACAAGAAATGTTAAAAAATCCTAAAAGGAGGAAATTTAAAATACAAAAGAGGACGAGAGGACAATTGAGGTGAATAGAGGACTGTCGTCCCAAATGGTGGTGGGTTGGCAACCGTAGGTACGGCTACGGCTGGCTGACGAGTTATAAGGCAGCGGCGGGCGGGCGGGCAACGGCAACCACGCGTCGCGACGGCGGCGGCGGCGGCGGCGCGCGCGCTCAAGGCCCCCGCGAGCTATTTCTGGCTCGCGCATATCCTCGCTGGTGCAGATAACAACATGCGCTGTGCAGCCGCCTCGCGTCGCCCCTCGGTGCCTCCCCCTCCCTCCCTCCCTCCCTCCCTCCCCATCTCTTTCCCCCTCCTCCTCCGCCACCGCCAGCGAAGATAAGCCTAGCGCGTCCAGCCAGCCGTCGTATTACTCTAGCAAGTCCTCAATGACCTCAGTCCGACTTGGCCCCGCGTCGCGTGCTTGGTCGTCATCACGTGGGTTGGTGGAAGCACAAACGTTCAACTGGTTCGGTTGTACTGATGAGATACGGAAGGTTATTTGTCCCTGCTCAATGGGCAACTTGCCACGTCATTTCTGGGTGGTCTTTAAGAGCGAGCGTTACGCGTGGACACATCTTTCGGATGGTTTCAAACGTCAACGAGAGAAATTCTAGAGCATTCAGCAAACTATTCGTCATAGAAAACAGTATTCAAGAAAAATTTCATTGTGCAGTTTTTTTGAAATGAGTGGTTCTGCATCAGACACTTGCATCCAACAGAACATTCTCGCATTATTTGTAATTCTTGAAATTTTCGAAAATTCGGAGATTTCAACAAAATGGGACCTCAAATATGCGCCATTTTTATAAACAGAAATCGCTCTGTGTCTGAGAAAAAATTTAAAGAAAAAATTAAAATGGATTTGAGAGACGTATTTTGAAAATGGCCTAAATTTATGCACAATTGCTTGAAAATTACTCTTATTTTGAAAAAAGTGTTCATGATCTCATTTAAATATCTAATTTTGAAGAACATATTACATTAAGAAAAAAATCTATCTTCAACATGTCGTTGTAGATAGACGCCTGAATTTTTTTAAACTTTTGCAATGCTCAAGAATTCAGAGAATTCAACGAAAGTCGTACCTGCGCAATTTAAGTCTATTTAATAAAAAATTAATCGAAAGATTTGGTGCCTTTTTGAGAAAATTTTGAATATGTTGTTGTGGGTTAATATAAATTACCCCAAAATAAAACTATCCGTTTCAAATTTAAGGCGCCATGGCATCGCCCAGATCGATTCAGGAATATCCTGTTTATGGTTTAGCCGCTTGCGTTGTTCACAGACGAACAGAGAGACGTTTCATCATAAACCAGTTTTTCAGTATGAAAGGCCCGTGGATTCTGACTACTCGTGTTAGAAGTAATTTATTACACACGGAATAAAAAAAGTATCAATTTTTTTCGGTATTAAAGATCTAAAATACGAATTTTTCTGATACAAAATCACCGTCTGTTACAGCAGTATTACTATTCTCTCTCTTCTCTATGTAAATAGTATGGGGGAAAGTAAATATGTTACAGTGATGAGTATTGTCACATTTCATTCTATATTATCAATTAAAATTAGGTTATGATGCAAATGAAAAAGTCCAAAACGACCAGTGCTTGTTCACATACCATCTCCATCAAAATAACATTTTGTAATATTACACAGCGTGACCCATAATTATTTCGACAAAACGATGAATACTGATTTTTCGCGATTTTGTGTTTGTGTTTGGTGCAATCCCTTTCCCGTAGAGACTTTTCGTTTTCGAGACACTTCGACCACTTTGCTACTTCGCAGTTCAAACACACACACGCGCCCCGCAGCTGTGCCGTGCGGGTGATGGGAGGGGGGTGATGTTGACAGCGGTGAGCCCCGCGCAGGGACACCGGCGTCTCGCTTTTCTTGCTTCGAGTCGCGCGGGCTCCTCCCCTTCCCCCACAGTTGCCGCGGGCGCCTCAGAAATTTATCGCAACCCGGCCCTTCTCCACCTCAACTAGGGTTGCCAACAATGTTCACGTAAGAGGGAGGACACTCAACAAGGGAAAGAAAAAGAAAGAAAGCGAGAAAATAAGAAAGAAAAAAGAACGCATCAACACTTTTTTTCACAAATATTTAATTTAGACTTACATCAGCTCTATTTCTTTCTTCCCTCCATTTGCGATTCAAGTGAAAAGATTCATTCCCATAAAGCACATGATGGTTTGAGCGTATCTTTTCTTATTTATTTTAGTCACTAGACATAGACTCTATCAACCATGCGTGTGTCAGCGTTCAGAAAAAGGATATTCATGTTTTCCATTTTAAATTAATAAATGATACAACGCAGCAGATGTTAGTAATGTTATAAAATAAATGACAATAAATGTTAAAAATTTACTAAAAGGAGGACATTTAAAATACAAAGGAGGACAGGAGGACAATTGACGTCAATGGAGGGCTTTCCTCCCAAATAGAGGACGGCTCGTAACCCTAACCTCAACGCTACGCAACTGCATGGCGTGCGTTCAGCGAAGAACATATGATTTGCCGGAAAGCAGGAAAGACGCTTGGTTGTCTTGAATACGAGATATACAAAAATGCTTAAGAGAAATCGATTGTATCAAACTTCCTCAAATAAAGATATTTCTGTACATGATTTTTGTAGGGATAATTAAGGGCCACCTATATAGTGCATTATTTCTTTTTCTAGCACGTTCAACTCACACAACACGTAATACGGTTGAGAACACAGAATTTTTCACAACGTTAGGATTTTCTTTCCTCATTATATATGTGATTTCGACGTTTGTGTTTTATTGACCCAAAATAAATTGAAAATATTCCCGGTTTTAAAAATGAAACTCATACTTGAACTAAAAACAAAAATTTTAGTGCTACGTTAATGGCACGACTTCAAGTAAACACTAATTTTGCTAATCTATTTTGTTTGTAAGTTGACTGCTTCGTACGGTGAACGCTTCTTACCGCTCCATAGGCAGTTTTGCTTAATTAATGCGCCTTCGAACATGGGTGCAACGCAGGCCATACCACACTTTACAGGAGGCCATGAGCGCCAGACGGTTCGTGTTAGTGGCTTCGCTGTCGCAGGTCGCGCCACAGTAGGACAGGTCTCGAAATCACGACAAAAAATAACTGTTCAATTAGATGTTAGTTGCTTATTATATTCTGAATTATATCTAAATGAAATCTGGCGTGCTTATTAATGAATGATAAATGAAATCTGAAAAAAATGTTGTTACGGACTGCAAAATTATTTACTTTTTTAAACATTTATAAACACTTCTTTGAATGATGATCACATAAAGCATTATAAAATATTATATAAGTACTTAAAAGATTATTCTTAGTTCATTGGATATGTTTAAAATATTCGAATACGCATTTAGTATCCTAATCAGATCTCACATTCGTTTAGCCACGGAACGACACAAATAATGATAATAATAATGACTGGTATTATTGTAGTTCCGGAACTCGGGCGTCGATAATGAAAATAAAAAAACAATCAAACATTGGTAGCATTGAATTCACGCTTGGTGCTAAAGGGCGGTCTTTACGCTGAGATATTGAAGGATCTCTTATTAAGATTTAATTATTGAAAAATCATCTTGGAGAAGTCAGGTGAAATTGTGTGTTTTTACACAGGCTGTGAAACTCTTTCTTCTCTTAGTTTTGTTTATGCTGGAAAACCAACATTTCGAACCATCCTATAGATGTGTCCGCGCATAATTGGTCAAAATATCCAACAATACATCTCAAGTAATTGGTAGGCAATGGATTCTTATCTAAACCCCGGCCATTCGACGAATGAACATGAACATCATACCGGGGTGAGGTGGCTCAAGGTACCAACTGATGACACTGCAGTGCTTCTGACCGGGAAGTCCTAGGTTCGAGTCCCGACGGTGGCAGGATTTTCGACACTAGCTACAGAGTTGGGCCGAATTCAGTCGCTGTCTGGAAGAGAATTCTAGCGGCCGGCTGCTCTGATCGGTTGTTTTCCGCGGTTTCTCCGATCAACACCGGGCAAATGCCGGAACAGTATCCTAACAAATGGGCCACGGACCGCACGTGATCTTTCCTTCCTCTTCCCTGTCCTATCCTCACCCCTTACTCACACTTACACTTACATACACTTCAATACCACATATGCCGGGGGAGCACTCGGGAGCTTAGTACTTTTCCCGGCTGGGGCGGTGCCCCACTGGTGGGTGATACCTGGTTGGGAAAAACCCTGTTAGCTGACAGTAGGACGGCGCCGGATCTCGCCATCCAGGAAGACCACCGCCATCCTTCGCGACGAAAACATGCACTACACTTACGGGAACTTAGAAATTAACGCGCCCTGAATCCCTTCACAATCAATTAATCAATCATGATTGATTCAATCAACATTGAAAAGCTGTCCCACTGTGCGCGGGCAGCTCCTGGCTGAGCAGCCTGATTACGATCATGGCGCCCAGCCGCACGCGCGGGTGGCCTATCGAACGCCGCGCCGCCCAGCAGATGCGTGCTCCACTTCGGGCGTTGATACGCGAGCGAGAAACAGCGCGGTTTTATGTTGCTGCCTCTGCTTCGAAAATAAAGCCGAAAGTGTGTCGCGGCTTCGGTTGCGATAGACCAGTTTGCGCCCCAGCGGGAATGGCGTTCTCTTTTTACATTTTTTTAGTTTTATTTTTTTATCGAAAGTGGCTTTATTGTAGAATGGTTGTCTCTTTCACGGGCACACATTTTCAAATCACGTTTCTGGGCAAGTAATGATTTCTCGTCATTCTGCCCTTCCAAAACTTCGAGCTTACAATTACAAAGTTTCAATTAAAATATTTAAGTAAATTCAACAAATTTCTTCGACACGTAATTTGTAGAATAACGGAGAGAATTAAGAAGCTGATAACAACCATTTACAATGAAGAAGAAATAAGATAAAACAGGAAATTTTATTTTAAGCCATATTTTAACGTAATGCATAATTTCTTGCTGAATACTAAAAGAAAACCACTATTCCACACTGTCACTCGTTTTATGAAAGACTTTTTCGTTGGGGTTTCGGTACTTTCTGATTGAGTTGGGAAAGGAACGCAAACTACTTTACCTCCTGTAAAATCGTCAGTCAGGCATGGGTTTTTCTCTGAGATCCTACTAAACATCGGGTTCAGTTGATGAGAGCAAGGCTCAGGAAATCGTTAACAGCTAATGTTTAACGACTTATGACGACCTCATTCATTAGCATATTATGCTTTTAAGACGAAAGAAGAAAACTGATAAGTAGAATGCTTGAATACATTTCACAAATATAATATTTCATATGTGCAACCCCGAGTTCGATTCCCGGTCGGGGCAAAAATTAACTGTGCGCTTTCCTTGCAATGTCTCAGTCTACATTGCTGTGTGACGATGAGAAAACACACTTTTTAGGTTGAGAAGACCAGAGATGGCGTAGGGATCGCTATGTGCTAACCACACGTACCCCTCAACCTATGGCCGCAAGGCTGGGAAGCCGTTGGTAGGCCTTAGCTCGTGAAGAGCTGTTGTGCCAAAGTACATACATACATAACATATACAGGGCTTGATTTCTGCCGGAACACCATGGAACGGCGTTCCAGTATCTCGGGGATAATTATTAAGTTATATTAGAAATATGTAGCTATTTCTATTAAATTAATTTTGGGCGCGTTCCGGGACCTAAAATTTTACAAATCAAGCACTGTACACCTACATACAATATTTCATATGTATTTAAATATGTATGTAATTGCCCCAACTGAATGTGTAATTGGTTCATATCATCATATATAATAAACACTGTCCAATCAGGGTGCAAATAGGTAATTTTCTCCGTAGGAAACGTGAAAACAAGAAATGAATAATCAGAGGCTTCTTGACAGAACCATTGCCAGCGAACTCTGCGATGCATCGTCGAAGTAATGCGTAAATCCAAGACCATTCATTTTTCCTTTTCCATCAAATTAATACATTCCCAATAATGTAACACGAGGATTAATGATGAAATTGATAAATAACTGAAATGCTATGTAAAATTCCTGTATGAACGAAGTGTTATAATGTGCTGTTATGATCATTTGATAGTTTTAATGTATTACAAAAATGTTTACTCCGAATAATAAGAAAATTCAGTAAAATGGTAGAAGGTGGATTGTCAATAATATTATTCCCAGCAACAGACGTGAATGCCTCGTGTGGGGACAGTGTGCGCTAGAAGAGGCGGGAGCGGTGGGTACTCACGTAGGCGATCATGGGGATGTTCCAGGCCTGCGAGACGATGCTCTCGACGTGGCAGGAGCCCTCGGGCCCGAAGAAGGCGGCCACGCCCTCGCACGCCATCTCGGTGATGGCGCGCGTCGCCACCACCGGGTCGCCCTTGGTGTCGTTCCAGCGCAGCTGCAGGCGCGCCCACGGCAGCAGGTCCGTGCGGTTGTTGATCTGCGCACGCGCACGCGCGCCCACCAAGCTCAACTATGGTCTTTTTAGAGCAAATTTCACGGAACTGAGATGCTTTCTTAATAAGAGGTTTTACAATAGAGCAATAAAATAATAATAAAAATAAATCCATAATAATAATATAACCATAATAATAATAATAATAAATCCATAGTAATTATCATAATAATAAATCAATAATAATAATAATAGTCATAATAATCATCATCATAATAAATCCATAATAATAATAGTCATAATAATAAATCCATAATAATCATCATCATAATAATAAATCCAGAATAATAATCATCATAATAATAAATCCATAATAATCATCATCATAATAATAAATCCAGAATAATAATCATCATAATAATAAATCCAGAATAATAATAATCATCATAATAATTCCAGAATAATAATCTAATAAATCCATGGCCAATTAGAAATAATGGCAATAGCTAGAACATTAGCAAACTAATGTAAATATTAGGTGCAAAATAAATGATATTACTTTATAAAAGCCGGTCTCACGCATTTTGCAGATCGAATACTCATATTTCTAAACGAAAACTATAGTTAATTGGAAAGTTTACCAAGTGGGTAAAACGTTGTACGATATTCGTTTCGTTACGTCTTATTACAATACTCAACTGGTTTTCAAACTCGGTTTAGCTGTCTCGTTTGATAATTATTCCCCCATCTCGTACTGTTATTAAATGTCTTACGATACGTATTTCGTAAATAACTATTGTTGTATGCTAGATGTACCAGGCAGGGGTAAAGAAGTTGTAATTTAAAGGTAGCAAAATCAAAATGAACTCAGTGGAATAAAAAGTGAGAAGTGCGTAAAATTCGGAAAGATGATCCATGATTTGCCTTCAATTTTGTTTGACCTTGCAGTTTTTATCGTTCAGGCTCTGCTACCTTTTTATTGCTTAAATAAATATATAATTCACGTTTCTTTATAATTAAATTTACAGTTATTGCAAATATCCTTTTTTAAATGTTCCTACATATCAAATGCTTAGTTCTTAGAAATGGTTCTCAGTTCCCTGCTTTGTTCGATTGTCGGCATTACGTGATCACATGCAAAGATCGATTCTCTTTTTGTTACATTGGCAACGGGAAATTAACTTTTGTTTGGAATTATTAAATAAAATTACGCCCAAAAGATTCAAAACTAATTTCACAAACACAACTAAATAAATACTGCGATAGTTTTTGCACGATCTCGAAAACAATTCATTCCCTTCATTGTCGAAGTGTTCAGTTAGCCATTCGTCATTCAGCTGCCAAAGTTGAGTTGTGACAGTAGTGCAGTCACTGCATACGAGATTTGACGCGCTTCCAGGTAAAACGTCACCAAGGAAAAATAAGTTCTGCGTATGAATGTTAATCTGTATATTTTCAGTGTTTCAACACAACTTAGAATTAACCATAAACCACAAAGTGGATGTGACAGAACTCTGATGTTTCGATAACGAGTAAGTGGAACAAGTCCATCAACCACATGCATGTTATTGGGAAGGGGCAGAGGATGCTCCGCATCGATTAAAAGTGAATTTGAAGTTGTCGCACGTTTCTCATATTGCCAGGCGCCTCCAGTCGGTGGCTCCAACCCGTCTGGGAGTCGCCCGAGGGCAGCGCGTCCGCCGGCCATCGATTGCCGCATACTCCAACCCCCTCCAGTCACCCTTCCCTCATAACCCCCAACCACCCCTCTCTCCCTCTTTTTTTATACATACATATTTATTGGCTTTCACATTGAATAATATATCGATCAGTTAATCACTTTACAGATGTGTTGTTGAGGATTATGGTAGTTTAAAATATAAGCTAACTTTCTGTGGTGGCAGCGGAGATTTTGTGGTAATCCATGATAAAATATCCGGGATCAGTGAGAAATCTACCACAATAGTAGGCTGTATAATTTTAATATGTATAACATTTAGCTAGTATGATACATATTAAAATTATATAGCCTACTATTGTGGTAGATACCTCACTGATCCCGGGTAGTTTAAACCAACTTTATCCAAACATCGAAGAGGATACTCTAGGGGAAAACCTTGGGGTTGTGCCTCTTGTTGGGCTAAAATTTTGAGAAAGGCTTCAAATGAGAATCTTTTTTTTATTCGAGCATGTATTTTTTATTTTTTTTATTTTTGCTAGTTTGAAATGGGGTGCTAGAATGAAATGGGATGATATTATATTATTGATGTTTAATCCAGAATGGAGGTTTTGTTACTTACAAACCAGGGGGCTTTGAGATGAATCTGAGGAATTTATTTTGTATGATTTGGAGTTTATTGATGTTTGTAGGGGCTGGGTTCATCCATATTAGACATGCGTTGAGCACTAGTGGCTTTATTATAATTTTATATGATTATAGAGTTTGTATATGAGAGAAATTGTGTTTGTTGATTAGTGGCCAAAGTTTCATTAATTTGTTTCTGGCTTGTTTAATTTTGATGTCTATTTCTCCACCCTCGCCTTTCCTCCCTCTCACCTCCTCAGTGAAGCCCTCAACCACAACTCCTTCATCTTCAGCGCCAGCCCTTATTCTCGCCTATATTCTCATTCTTTTACCTTCTCGCACCTTCCTTCCGTCTTGCCCTGCCACCCTCTCTCCCAATTCGACCCTCTAGAATGACAAGGTTCCAATTGACAAAAATCGAAATAAAGCGTTGTTACTGTGACAAGGTTCTATCTTATTTCTGCTCCGAGTGGAAAATGGTCGTTATGCAATTCGTGAACAAATAACAACTGTGAAAATTCCTTACTTTAGGCGGAGAGATGACTGAATAATGAGTTAACGAAACTTTGACATCAATTTACTCGAAGCGACCGAAATGCTAGTTGGAACTTTATGATTACAAACCCTCGTTGAATATTCGACCCATTCTGCGTCGCTGTCCCATCCTCACTGTCCTTTTCCCCTTACAACGCTTGCATCCTCCTCGTCCTTGCCATCACCTTCTCTTCCACCCTTTGCCTTCAGCATCTCCCTCAGAATTCTTCCAGCTCTCTTTTTTTCTCACATCCCATATGCCCACTCTTATCCCGTCAAATTCAAATATGACCTACTGACGTGCTAATGGTAGTCTTAAAACTGATGTTCTGTTTGGTAATACTAAATAAAAATAAGGGTGGGTGTGTAGAGTTGACGATAGTATATGATTTATGTGTTCGCTTATAAACCCTAAAGATCTTTATTCGTCAGATGCCGTTACTTTCAATAAAGGCTGGAATGTTCATAACCTTTTGGGTATAATTTTTTTCTTTGGTGAACTTGGTATTCCTTTCTGAGCCGTATAAAACATTGCTTTCCAAGTAATATCAACATTTCATGTCTTTTGTAATAACTGTAACCATTAAACAAGTATTGTTCAAGAACAAACTGTCTGGACACGCTTTCATGCAGATCTGAATTTATGTGAAGATTTGAAAAATGCAAACACCACATTTTAAGAATTCTTTGTGTATTATTGGATTTTTGTAGTTCAAATTACGGTACGGTCTCAACAACAACAACAACAACAACAACAAAAACAACAACATCTCAATTTGTTTATTTCAGAGCATTACCGACAGCAGATAAACACCAATAACAGTAAATCAGAAATTGGCTAAACGAATGCACTATCGTAATTAACAGTTATAAATCAGTAATATGAATAGTGTTTATCAAATAATTTTTGTGCACCTTGGCATTTAGTGACAGACACAACTCTGCAAGATATGCAGAAAATAAAAGGTTAAGTTTCTTTGACAACACGAACTTACAAAACTTTAATACTCGCTTTCAGATTAATTAATAGCTTATGCAAGAGTATCGGAAAATCTTAAACTCTGCAAACTTACAAGACTTTCTGAATGAAGTGAGCATTTACTTACAGGTCCAGGAAAGGTTGCTGGCTTATTCTTCCAGTGAACAAGGAATGCTGTCAGTTTGATTCAAGAAATTACCAAATTTTATATTTTATTAACAAACAATTAATAAGGAAAAGTTGGCATTGTTATATTAATAAGTTTCCAGTGGATATTGATGGATTTTGTAAATCCGTTTGAGTCAAGTCTCCTCAATGTTGAATTTCTAGATGCTCTAAAACATTTTCATTATTTATTGAGAAGTTTCAAAATTTCACCAGTGTTTTCATACACTTTACCACATTTTTTATATCATTCAATTATTTACATTTGATTCTGAATGAGAAAAATCCTACACTATTTTCTATGGTTTTCAATAAACACGAGTGGGATATTATATTTTCTGTCAGTGCTTCAGGATATATTTACCTAACCTGTACCAGAGCACAGCATATCTAGATTTGATTACCAAAAAAATTGTAACAAATAGAGGTTGATTGGCACTCTAGCTGTGATTGATCAGTAAGGCAAAATGTTCAATGAGGTTTATTGCAATATTAATTAAAGGAGTTAAATAATATTTGCTGGTCAAAAGAGATCATTTCTTTTCACTCTGTAATCGGAACATGACGATGACGTAAAATTTTAGTTTTTCGAAAACAAAGCGAACCCGAATGAAAATACCCAAGTTCTTTGGTCTAAAGGGCCAATACTATTTTATGAAAGCCTTGAAGCAATGATCAATCAATGAAGATCAGATGATTTTCTGAATATTCAGTATTAATGTTCTGAATCATTGATTCCTACACTTTTACACCAGCCGAGCCCACTTTCTAACACCAGTACGAATATTTGGTAGCGGTACAACGATACTTTTCAATTTTATAATCTATTTACACCGTAGGTGC
The DNA here is from genome assembly GCA_011170035.1 of Teleogryllus occipitalis. NCBI lineage: Eukaryota > Metazoa > Arthropoda > Insecta > Orthoptera > Gryllidae > Teleogryllus > Teleogryllus occipitalis. The sequence continues at coordinate 74,841 of BLKR01015005.1, forward strand.
CATCGAAATGAGACGTGAAATGTTACGTTTTAACACGCGGTTAGGCGGTGTCTGCACAATATCACCCTATGTTGTAGTACTCCTCTGCCATTAGTTTCTCAATATGAAATTAATCCAACTAGAGAAAAGACACGCCTTTTATCTCTGTTTGAAAACCAATGTGTATCATTTTCGGTGGATATTTGCTTCATTTCTCGGGGATGAAACGCTTCTGTTAAGCCTATTGATTGGCAGCTGTTTTCGGCTTGGCACGCTTCTTCCTCTCTGCGCCATTTCCCATCCGATTGTTCATTGGGCTACTTAATTGTGAGTGAATAATTGAACTAATTGAACGGAAATAATTCACTAGCGAACTGCTTCAGTTCCGGCACCGCTATTGTGGAGCTCTTTCAAATGGCTTAAACTCCAAGGGCTTTGTGTAGCACAGTTTGGAAATCCCCGATCAAACTCTTTTGAAATGCTGAACAAATTATAATGAAGCCTTGGAATGAGTGAACTATTAATGCCGTATTACCTGTGACGAGATTTAACAATCAATCTTTTGGAGGTAACAACAAATAGACAGAAGTTCCAATAATCTCAGTGTGTCATCTTTCTGGAATTACATCAGATTTCGAATGCCGAAAAGAAAGGAATCTGGAACTTGGAGTATATGAACGTTCTCAGGCTGCGGCAAATCTAGAACTTCTCGACCAATTTTGACGCCGCTAATAGAATCCTTTTAAAGGGATAATTCGACATTCACACGATAGAAAACGTTTCACCTAAGAAGATAGATATCATTTCTGCAATTTTAAGGTCATGCGTAGTTTTATAATGAGGTGCAAATGAATATATTTCCACAGCAACAATATGCAATTTAGTAACTTCAATTTTTCATCGGTGGCACTTCTTCAAATCATAATCCGAAAGTATGAGTTGAAATTGAAATACTTTGTTAAGATCTACTAGTACACTAACAAGCCTTCTGTAAAGATTATGTTGTTCAAACTAAACGACTAAATTAATGTGGATATTTAATTACCCTTTCAACATTACATGTTTATTTACATTTCAGAGCAGTCCAAATATTTCGTATTTCGCGTTTGACATCTTTCCTGCTGATCAAACGAAAAACTCAGGTTTCGACGGATCGTTCACTCTTAAAGAGAAGTAATGTCTCAGAATTTCATACAATAGACTGAAGGAATCGGGGGTTAACAATTTTCTCTTATGAGTGTGCACTTTATTGGGAACACAAAATCGAACAAATATAACAATCCCAGTCATTTTTGGAGGCTGCTCAAAAACTTTTAACGGGAAGCAAGTTATGTAGAAAATATCCTTTCGGGATCCATATATCTGTTTGTCTTTCAAATCAGTCGGTTTGTGATGTTTCTGTGTAGGTAACTCTGCACAGTCTGCTGCGCTGGTGACTCTGCTCTGTCCCGTAATAAAATAAAAAACCTAATTTATTATCACAAAACCAAGGTTTATTGTTTCAAATTATAGGACATTATTATCAGGATACAAACTAATAGTAACTCGGGATGAATATATCGAAGCTTCGAAATAAATTGGCGAAGCAATTTTTTATTTAAAAATCTTTGGAAAGAAAATAGCAAATTGCTAATAATAGTATCCGAATAGTGAGTGCGCATGACTGACATTTCTGAATGGCCTGTCTGGTTGTATGATAAAAATCACGTGGGGATATTTCTTCGATTCTGTGGTTAATACATTTGTTTATTGTAGCTCGTTAGTCATAACAGTCATTTATTAAGGTGAGTAGGGTAAAGAGTTGTTGGTGAGGCGGTCAATTCGTTGATATTCTCGTGAGAGAGGACCAGGAACTTTAAATGCCGACGAAAAAGACCAAAAGATAATCATCAACCTTAATCAATAGAAATGGGCAAATATTAATGCATGATAAGTCTCAACAGAAACGACCTGAGAATACAAATCATAAGAGCCTTTTATAAAATCTGACTGCACAATTTTGGTTTCCAAAGGGTAAATGATACTGACAAGGTCAAATGAATGCTTCAAAATGCCGATAAAACTGCTAAAATTGTTTAACAGAATATATTGAATGGAGAGAGAGGGGTAGAGGGGGCAGAGGAGGGAGAGAGGAGTGGTGGATAGGGGAGAAGGGGAAAGGGAAGAAGGGGGCATATGAGAGGGAAAGGGGGTGGGGATGGGGAGAGGGTGTGAGGAGAAGGGGAGAGAATAGGGAAAGAGGATACGGAAAGAGGGGAGGGGAGAGGAGAGGGGAAAGGAGAGAGGAAGATGAGAGGGGAAGAGGAGAAGAGGAAGAGAGGGGGGAGGATAGAGGAGAGTGGATAGGGGTGATAGGAGAGGGTTGAGAGAAGAGGTAGGAGGGGAAGAGGAGAGGAGAGAAACGTGAAAATACATTGCCAGTGAAATGATAGTAACATTTGACCAAACAGTCCCATCCTATCTAACTTAAGTAATAACTGCCTTATTACCGCTCAATAATGTCAACGACATGATCACTATTAAGCACCATTAATACAGAGAACAGATTCTCGTAAAATGTGCTCGCGGGAGAGAAAAGAATAAAAATAAACTTTATGGCCTTTCGTTTCTCTGTTCGGGATTTTTAGTGAACATTTTACACGAGTAGACGCCGCGGGGCATGGAATTGAGAACAAAGGGACTCGCAAGTTGAATTCGTTGCAAGTTAATTTCCCAAATGTGTGTTTATGACTGGTCAGAATGTTAATCCTTTTTACAGTTCATGTTAACTTCATTTTTCAAAACGTCAGATAAATGTTAAATTAATATTTTCTCGGAAACAGAATATTTTGTAAAACTGAGAATGAAGCTTTTTTTAGTTCGTTTTCTGCTCTCATCGTTTTGGTTTTCTTCAAAAATATCGCGAAAGCAGCAGTATTCAGTCTGCGTAATTAGAAGAGAAAAGAAAATCTGAGAAAAAGATCGTTGATGAACTGTTCGGATTCTAATTGAGTAACGTCGCAAAGACTGCAGGTTCAGATCTCACGTACGAAGATATGAAACAAAGATATTGTCTTTTTAACTGTTAACGAATTTCAAAATCACTACTTCTCAGGAAAAAAAACATCTCAATGGAAAATCATTCGTGTAAGAAAAATATTTTTTATATCTTTTACACGGGTTTTGAAGATGGTTTTAAAGCGATCGATTTTATTTTTGAAAACAAATAATCTTATTAATTAAATGTGTCTTTCAATACTTTGCATTTATAATTCAACATAGTTTATTTAATAGGGATTAGATTGTAAAAATGCGAATAGGGTTTTTCCGTTCATTTGCTCAGTTATGTACTTTATGGACGACTCCAAACAACATCTACGTTTCAAATCCTTACACGTGTATCAAACTCCATTCACAATAAATAGCTGGAACTTTCGTTACGAAGGGAGTGTTTCGGCTCATTAATGATTTACGAGATATTCATGAAAATGTACTACCTTACCCCTGGCCTGCCCAACCACCTGAATTCCGGACCATCGCTCTCCGAAAAATATCCAGGGCACTGAAGGGGGGACAGTTCCTCAGGACAGGACCCCCACCTTCTCTCCCTCCCACTCACTGACTTCTCTCACTCTCACCGAATCATCTCATCTCTGAGAGTGACCCATCGCCCCCGCTCTACGAACCTCGTCTTACCAGAACTAACAGTAAGCTTGTAGAATTGAGAATAACACGGTGGGAACCCGTATGCGCGGAACAGCACCGAGGCAACTTTGGACAATGGCCCGTAGACAACCATTTCGGGCAGGCCAGTGATACATAATATTCTAACCTGTTCTGGGTTTCACAATACAATATACTCAGCGGTGAAGATCTAGAAATTATTTCGGAGGGGTTCAATGTTGTTCGGACCCCCGCCCCTAAATATTTTTGAAGTAATTTTTCATTGTTACCTTGATATAAGAAAAGGTATGCTCTTAATGCTTTGTATGAGTTGGAATCGACATATTGCAATAATTTTGTGCAAATTGGGTAAAATATCAAAAAAAGGTTTGCTTGGAGTTGGCGAGGCCTCCGTTTTCCCACTCCTTGATTCCCCCACTGTCACTCAACATCTTACACGACCGTGACTTGGTCACCACACACATTTCTCTCACAAGGAAAGCAATAGTAAGAGTGTGCTCGTTACAAAAGGGGCGATTCCTTCGTTCATGACTTATGAGATATTCATGAAAATATCCCTCACACGATCTTCAAACCCGTTCTGGGTGTAACACACTCAACTCCTTGCACAACCGTGACTCGTTCATAAAAAAAACCATCCACCCCCTGCGAAATAACAAGTGCTCTCGTTACAGAGGAGGCGTGTCCGCTCGCTGCGCCTCCGGCCGCGATCGGCGCTTTCCCTTTCGCATCGCTATGCGGAATGCGGGCGCGCGGGGGCGGGGTGGGAGGGACCGGCGGGGGCGGGGCGGGGCCGATGCGGGGCGGGGCGGGGGCGGGGCGGGACCGGGCGGGGTTGGGCGGGGCTGGGCGGGGTTGGGCGGGGTTGGGCGGGGGTTGGGCGGGGGTTGGCGGGGGGGCAGGGCGGGGCGGGGCGGGCGGCATGGCGGGGGCGGGGCGGGGGCATGGCGGGGGCGGGGGTGGGGGCGGGGCGGCGGTGGGGCGGGGCGGGGCAGGGGCGCAGCGATGGCGAGGCGAGGCGGGGGTGAGGCGGGGACGGTGCTGCGCGGAACGGGGCGGGGCGGAGCGGGGGTGGGGCGGGAGGGGTGAGGCGGGGACGGTGTTGAGCGGACGGAGCGGGGCGGGGCGAGGCAGAGTAGGGGCGGGGCGGGGGCGGGTCTGTGGCTGGGCGGGGGCGCGCGGCGAGGGGCGGGGCGGGGGCGGGGCGGGGCGGGGCGGGGCGGGGCGGGGGCGAGGCGCGGGCGATGCGGGGCGGGGCGGGGCGGGCGCGGGGCGGGGGTGGGGCGGGCGCGGGGCGGGGGTGGGGCGGGGGCGGGGGCGGGACGGCGGCTGGTGTGGGGCGGGGGCGGGGCGGGGTGGGACAGGGGTGGGGCGGGGACGGTGCTGAGCGGGACGGAGCGGGGGCGGGGCGAGGCAGAGTAGGGGCGCGGCGGGGGCGGGAACGGCGAGCCGCGGCGAGCGATTGACTCGTAACAAAGCCGTGGCGTGGGCAGGTCGGGGCGACCCGCAGGGCGCCGGCCTTGGCCTCCCTCCGCTGCGGCGGCGGCGGCGGCGGCCGAGCGGGACCGGAAGTGACGACTGGGTCGATAGCCGCCCCTCACCTACAGTAGCCGGGTCGTGTTTCTAGCAGATCGTCGAACATACTTGTGATTTTGAATAGAATTTGTAACAATCATACCGAATTTCCTCGTCTGTTCGTAAATTCTGAGACAGAATTAGAACAATATTGCTTCCAGAATTTAATCCAAAGCTAACATTAGAACAAGGTTCATAATTGATATGTAAATCTAATTTTAATGGAATATACTCGTATTGACTCTACTTCCTGTAGTGTTATTTCCTCCATTCAATAGTGAAATAGAAATAGAAATAGAAATAGAAATAGAAATAGAAATATTCATTAAATTCTTTATTAGTAAATGCAGTACACAATAACAATTTGTGGATGTAATCTATCTTGACAATGTTGTCGACAGGGATAACATTTTAAACGGTTTATCTGGAGTATTCCAGTATGATGATGCTTTGATGATATGTCCAGTTATTCACAATTAATTTCCTCAAAACAATTCCGCAATGTTGGGGCCATGGTTAGAATCAAACGTTTGAATTTTGCTAAGTAAAACTTACATGAAATTTTAAATTTCCTCCAGAATATTTCTAGTGGACAGAAATGAAATGCTGGACTGGAGGAAAACGAAATTACCGGCAAAATGAGAACGCACAAGTCGGACGCCTGGAAAGTGTGATGCGAGAAAGTACGTTTAGCTCATTCCTTTCTCATGAACCGGAGAATATGTGTAAGATATTTTGCTTTCTTTTTGAGTTTACTTCATTTCTCCACGAGATTGCAACCATTCTTTCGAGAAGACTATACACCTACTCGTATTCCGACCGGGTGCGGTGGCTCAGTGCACCAACTGATGTCACTGCAGCGCCTGTCACTGGGAGGCCTTACGGCGGCAGGATTTTCGACACAAGCTTTTCAGCTAGATCGAATTCAGTCGCTGTCTGGACGAGAATTCTAGCGGTCGGCTGCTCTCATCGGTACTTTACTGTGGTTTCTCTGATTAACACCAAGCGAATACCGGAGCAGGACCCAAACAAACGGACCACGCACCGCGCGCGATCTTTCCTTCCTCATCCTTGTCCTCTCCCCTCCCTTTACACACACAAATTTACAGTAACATGCACTACACTACCACATATTCCGGAAAACCCGTCGGGAGCTTAGAGCTTGTCCTGGCTGGGGCCCCGCTGGTGGGAGAGTCCCGGTTAGGGGGAAACCCCACTAGCCAACGGTAGGTCGGCGCCGGATCTCACCATCCAGCGGGTGAAGTTCACCACAATCTCCCGAGAAAAACATGCACTACACTTACGGGAGCAATGACCATAGCAGTTGACGCGCCCGGAAACACGAAAAAATCAATCAATCAATCAATCGTATTCCGAATGAGCGAACGGCTCCCCGTCTTCCTTAGTGCCTCTGCTGCCACAGAAAGGGCTCTGTGCCCAGCCCCACCGCGCCACCGTCGCGTGCCAGTGAGGGGGTGGGGGCGGCGTCGGCAGCGGGTGGGAAGCGGGGGGAGGGCAGAGTCTCGACCTTAATACACGCGAAGCCGATTCGTTCCTCGTCTTCCCGCGTCGCGAGCGGCGCGCTGGCAACAAAATCCTCTCGGGCTTCGCAAGGGAAGGCATTAGGGAGTTTTGCAAGTCGTTGATTTGAATTGAATGACGTAACACGACAATTCTGAGGAGAACTGAACTGCGCATGCGCCGGCTTCAAATGACGAGATTTCGATTCACGGATCCCGATATTCTCCCTGTTTTGTCGTCTACGATAAATGTGTTCGTAACTTACACTTTACGTAGATTTCGCCGCCACCTCCACGAATTGTTTGTCGTCTACGATAAATGTGTTCGTAACTTACACTTTACGTAGATTTCACCGCCGCCACGAATTGTATATATTTGGGCTCCTTCGATTTCATATAGTGGTCTATCATACGTTTTAATATCTTTTAATGCCTAATCTTTACTATCTTCTAATATAAAAGAAAAAATGGACTCAAAGGTACACCGATGTTCAATAAAAGCTTTTAGATCGTGTTAGAGGTATTTAATTCCAATTAGTTCCTAGTTTTAACGTATGTTTTCGATTGTACGACATGCAAAAACTCATTTTCTGAAGATACGTTCATTCCTATTGACGATAATGTTTATGTACTGAGATATACGCAAAGATCTTAGCGTCCGGCTTGCTGGGTCAATGGGTCACGATATATTATAATCCTTATTACCTTTACAATGGATTATAGGATCCGCAGACTATACAGCGCTGCTGGGAATCTGAAATAGAATGATTCTAATTCCTAGTTCATTACTGTTTGGATTGACTAAATGAAAGATCACTTTCTTTTCTAAAGTTTAACGTTCGCAAACAATCCTCAAGATATCTTTGAATTTAGAGTTTTATACGCGGTTAACTTATCTATTCTTCGTTGATGTCCCTCGAAGACTTCTCAGTCGAAATATCTTGCGAGCTAGTCCAAAGTTCCAAGAAATCGCTCCTATCCAAGATGGTGTAAAACTATCAAAATTATCAGTCCCGATTACGTCCTATGACATAGTCCCGAAATCTATAACTCGATCACCACTCCCGACAAAGTTCCAATTTATGCATCAATATTACTTCCACATGCAATATCTGCAATATTATTTACTGTCCTTAAACTTTCACGATCTGAAAACCCGACTCTGACTATCTGCACTCCACTCGCTCCCACTCACAACCTACGATCCGTTCAGACACGCGATGCCGGTCAGAATGAAATCTTCCTGCTTGATTCATCCGCAAAGCTTCCTATTAAACTCCCTTCTTTTTTTTAATAACATTTGACCGTCATTCTCTCACCCAGCCAATCCATGCGTTCGTTATATTTTGGTGTAGCTGACCTTTCGATCGTCTAAACTTCTTAATGCATATTCCACCATATAGTCTTCAAATAAATGTTAGTTTATATTCATGTGACATATCGGTATGTCACAGTACTACGACAATGGATTTCCCGTCTTGCAAACAGTCTCTATTGCTACTGTTCGTTCGTCCTCATTCCGAGATTCGCTGGTAATGCAACAAAATTAGAACATTGTATTATCATAGTATTGTTAATATCGTGGAATTAAAGTCGTTAGAACGTTCCATAATTCGCTGGTAATGCAACAAAAAGAAATTGAATTGTTTCTTTTTTCAGAAAAGAAAAACAGCAAATAATGTAATACCCTCCTTCACAAATAATAAATGTAAAATCTATTATAGATAATATATTTTTTACTATTCAGTGGTCGCTGTATATGATCACTCACATCACTACACTTGTTCACACTATGCATGGTTAGCCTTTTGCCAGTGTCAAATAGCATGTAAATATTGCTATTACACAATAATGAACTGTTAGCGACTCTTGATTTACAAAAGGCAATGTTATTTCCCTAGGTTATTCAAAGAAACGATCGTAAGTCTTAGAAATAATGAGTAAAGAGAGGTTGGGCGAGCTCACCTGCTCCAGGGCCAGCGTCATGGCGCCCGAGATGAGCATGCACTGGCGGTCGGCCAGCGCCCCGCGGCAGGCCGGGAGGTAGCCCACCGTCAGGTTGACCAGCGGCTCCAGGGGCGGCGCCAGCGTGGACGGCGCCAGGGCGGTGGCGTTGGCGAGCGGCGGCGCCGACGTCGTGGACGGCGGGGGCGGCGGCGGCAGCGCCGGGGGCGGATGACTCCTATGCGGCGCGGGCGGCGGCTGGGGCGGCGGAGGCCGGAAGTCCCGGTAGGGCGGCGGAGCGTGTGTGGCGGCGGCGGCGGCGGCGGGGGCGGGGGCGGGGCCGGCGGGCGCCGGGGACGGGTCGTCCAGCGCGTTGAGGACGGCGTCGGCGAGCAGGTCGCGCGCCCGCGCCTCCGGCCGCCCGCCGCCCTCGCGCGACTCGGCCGACTCCCCCGCCCCCGGCCCCGCCCCCGCCGCCCCCGCCGCCGCCGCCGCCCCCAGCAGCACCAGCGCCAGCAGCAGGAGCGCCGGGCCGCGGGCGGCGAGCGGGCGCGAGGGCGAGGGCGCAGGGGACGGGCGGCGGTGGGGGCGGGGGCGGCGGCCTCGCGGCGGTCCCGGGCCGGCGCTCATGGCCCGCCCGCCCGCTCACTGCCCGCGCCGGCGGCCGCCCTCCGGCTGCAACACAACGCACGCACTCAGCGCCTCCTCCTTGTTTGTTGACGCGCATGCGCTCGCCCCTGCAAACGTTTACATTCATGCTTAACTACTTGAATGGCTGCAGCGTTTATGTTACGGTCAACTGTTTGATTACGACTCGCTGTGTTGATAGTACGGGGAATTTATGAAGTGTCAGATAACATGCGGACAGCTTTTTACATGACAAACAATGTTTCACCTCCATGACTAAATGGACATTATATAAAAAAATTGACTAAATGGACAAGAATTGTAAAATATGGCAGCTAAATAATCTTCCATTAAAAATGTGTTACAAAAATATGAATGAACCCGACTGGGAATGGAAGGTGATATAGTCCTGACAATTGAGTATTCTTCCAAATCTTCCTTATCTCCTTCTAATTACAGTAAACGCCGATACACCACATTAAGCATACAACATATTATCAAATCGTGTTCCTTGTATAAATTTATCCATTAAATTTTATAAGTACCGTACATTTTATAAGTAAAAATGTAGTCATGAGTAGTGGCTTTAATACATCCTATTAATAATTTTGGGATATTTTATTATATTTGTGATTATTAAAATTTCAGGTAATGTAGTAGTCATCTTTATAAGCGTCAGATATTTTAGTGTCATCATTCGAGACAATGCAAAACAATTATTTTTGTACAATTTTATTATTCGCAACATCGTTGGCATCGTTACATTATTTTCAATTCACTTTAATGAAATAATAGGAAAGGAAACATACGACCAGCGGAATTACCATTTTTAAAAGTTTTACAGTGACTACATTAAGGACGGAGGAGGACAAAGCATAGTTATCAAATATTTATCAGAGTCCGCATTTCATTGCACGCAGTAACAAAAGACTACTAAAATAAATTAGTAAACGATACTTAGTATTTCCAAATAATTAAACAACACGAGAGATATTGATTCATCTCATACGCTAACGAATAACAAACGAGTTTTGTTATTCATTATGACAATAATACCAAATTATACAAAAGGTAACAATAATAAACTTCTAGCTTTTTCCCTAATCAGTGACGTGCATTTTGACACATCAGTACTAGTTTTATTTTTAAATAATTTAATCGAAATTCCGAAGAAGGAAGTTGTCGACGAAAACATTTTAAAAACCCGTGGCATGGAAAGTGCATCGAATGCTTTCGTCTAACTTTCCCTCACTTAAAATTCCTCCGAACGGGTGATAAAATAATCCACTTCCGTCTCTCTACTGGCAGGACCTTGTTGATAGAACAAATGTTGCAGGTACCAGAACACTTCGACAGAAATGCACAATCAAAATTTTGAAAATATTTTCAATAGTAATTCCATAGATTATCGTGGGAAGCGATATTCCAACGTCGCATTAACGTGAGAAGCAATATTCCAAATATCGTATTAACAAATGCGATATACACATTTATTGAAATTAGTATCATCGAAGTTAATCGTTTCGATTTCAAGAGTTAGGAAAATAAGAAAGACACAATGAGATACGATTAGCATCACTGGTCACTTATGATGAGATGGAAATATGAGTATATTTATTTGGAAAAATGTCCCAATGAATTGCAAATAGGAATGTACTTTTATTATCAGTGCTTTGGTTCAAAATATTACATTCTCAAGAGGCTTATAAAGTTCAGGTGATTTCAGTTTCAAAGGCTCAAAAGGTTGGTCATATTAAAAGTACATGCAGCCAAATTAAGATATTACAATTTGAATGTATAAATTTAATTATTTTTAAAATAAATTTTAAGTGATGTAGTATACAAATATTTAGTATTTTACAAATTGTACCATTTTTAATTCACTGGGTTTTATTCACTCCACAAAACTTTGTATTCAATCTACTGACCTTTTATTATTTATTGTTTCTGTATTATTTTCTGTTGCAGTAAACCTTCGTTAACACGAATTCTAAGAGATATGAATAATAGATGTTCGTGTTATAAAAATATGCTGTATCCGATAGTTGTATACAACCATATTACTATGTTTATTTTTCGGGACCCAAATTTTGTTCCTTACGGCGAATTTTGTGTTAAGTGAATATGTGGTAATTGCTTACTATTATTTGAATCACCTTTGTCTACTGGCCTTGATTGGGAGGGTCGGTTATTAAAAAATGTTTTATGGAAATCAGAGAACACAAAAGAAGAGAAAAAACAATGTGACGGAGAACAATTAGTTACAACGCCAACGTCTGTTTGTACACAAAAAATCGATTTTGATGAGGCTGTACAATTGTAGCGGTTTAATTGGTGTTTATCAATAGTGTTTATCAATAGACTTTAATCACAATAATTCGAACGCGGGATAATTCTAAAGGGCAAGTCTGGAAGTGTGATTATTTTCAAGATGAAAATAATTTTAGCGCTATTGCCTCGCCTTTCTGTATAAAGGATATAAATGTTAACAAATTCTAACATAGACGTATTATTTTATTATTTGTAATTCCAAGATGTATTATTTTATAAATTATATTAATTTAGTCGATACAACAGAAGCTAATCAATACGCATAAATTAAAAGATTTATCGACATTATTTTGCAGATCGGTAGTCGCTGGCAGATTATATTTGCTAACAATTCTAATAATATTCAATGACACGTTTGAATGTAGCTTTTGTTTACTTCTAGGAATGATTATACGTGCATGAACGTTTCAAAGACACATCACCGGAGATAATACAAATATAAAGAACAATTACTGGCATTAATCAAACCAAACAAAACACTTCAAACATTCATTACAAGTAAAGGGGGTATGATACATGCTCCTATTATTATTATTATTATTATTATTATTATTATTATTATTATTATTATTATTATTATTATTATTATTATTATTATTATTATTATTTGATTACTAAACTTATGTGTTGTTTAGATGGTAGTTTATCTGGAAACGATATAAGGAAAAATAACGTGAGTCTGAAAAGGACACTCGGGATGATATAATGAACTCGAATTCCAATGTCGATGATATCAAAGAACTCGCCGCAATACCGTGGGAGCAGGAATAGAAATTAAAGACAGCTCTCTCGACCGTTAGTAGCTCTGCTTAATGGCGCCGAAGTGGAATGGACGCGGAAGTTGACGCGCTCAACACCAAGAAGTTAGCGACTGTAGAGGAGTTGGACGCAATCGCGGCCACCGTGATGGTAACGGTGAAACAGATGCCAGTAGAAACGCTGATGTCAACAGGAGTAGAACAGGGAAAGGAATCAGCCGAAGAAGTTAGAAGAAGCAAGTGTACGCCATTGGCCACAGCGTGGTGTTCAGAATGTACTGGTGCAACGCTACGTCGGTGCCAGAGTAGTATTGAAATGGAAGTGTATGTTGATGACAATAGAGGTAGTTGCTCATGAACTGAGGTGAACAGAATTCTGGATTCTCTTGACAGTGTCAAAAGGTGAAATAAATTCGCGAAGTAGAGCAATGATTTCAACAGTGCCAGCGAAGAACTGATGGCGGCGAAACAGCAAAGAATGGGGATTCCCCATCCAATTGGTGGAGAATAGAAAAAGGTAGACGATTGTAAAAACTGCTGTGATGGAGACGATTCGGCAAAACATGGCTAAAACGATTGCAGCAGAGCAGATGAGGGCGAAGAAAGTGAGAGCGATGGGCGAGAGGAGGATGGTGGTGGAGGGGGGGTGTTGGTAATGGCTAGGGAGCGGAGGAGAGAATGGCTACTGCTATGGCATCGGGAATGGCTGATGGCGGAGACAATGCTAGCGTTGGGAATAGCGGCAGAGAAGCGGTGGCTAGTCTGAACCATAGTGGCGGAGGAGGTGGCGATGGCGGCGACGGCAGCAGTGGTGGCGGCAAACAGCAGTTGCGAAGATAGTGCTAGAGGAGATGATATCGGCGATGTAAAGTATGTGTATTTTCACTATTATTATAATAATAATTATTATTAATATTAATATTATTAATATTATTAATATTATTAATTATGTGCAATGGCGGGTAGTGCAGTGTTGTGAAGTTGAGGGAAACGAGTGTGTACGAAACACGTTAAAACTCAGTGATTAGCAGAATGGTGAGGTGAAGTGAAATGAAGTGTGGTGAGGTGGAGTGCTATGGAAGCTTGCACGGTGAAATGTTCTTGTTAATTTGTAAAGTTTATAAATTTTGTAAAAGTTTGTATATTGTTAAGTTCTGTAATGTTTAGTTGGTGTATTCTGCCACCAAGTTCTCAAACTTATTTGCAGAATTAGTAATAAATGTAATCTAATTTAATGCATAAAGGTATTGTTAATGACGACGGTGGCGGAGGAGACGGCAATGGCGAGGACCATGAGGGTGGTGGCGGAGTTGGAGGTGGCCGGGGCGCTGGCGCTGGAGGCGGAAACGTCGGCGCTGGTGGCAGTAGAGGAGACGGTGCTGGCGGGGACGACGGCGGTGGCGACGGAGGAGGTGGCAACGGCGGCGGCGGCGGAGCCGTCACCTGGCCGCGCGTGGCAGCGGCCGCGTTCTCGCGTCTGCGAGAGCGACTGCGCGCGTTAACGATTGTGTTGACGCTGCTGCGGCGGCGCCTCGCGGGCGTTTGCCCGGCGAACGCAGGCGCCCCCGCCGACCGGCCCCGCTTCTGCCCACGCCCCGGGGCGGCTGCGGCCTGTTTCGCTTGCGCCATGTTTCAAACGCGAGGCGTCATCTATCAATCAACATTGCACTGATAGTTTATAATGATAATTGTAATAATTATATTGATAGTAATTAAGTAAGGTTAATTTAATATAAGAGTACTACAAGTAAGTTAATAATAATACTAGTAATTACTATTATATAATTGCCTCTGAGATGGCTCATGGGCAGCGTAATAGCTTCCCGTGCTGTGGTACCGTGTTCGTTTACCGGTCTAGGCGAAAATAGACTCGTAGCTTTCCTTTAAAATCGTCCCAGTTTCTGTAGCTGTGTGACGAAGTAAAGCTCAAGCAGGCAGATCTTCCTAGTTACGGTGAAGAGAATACGTCATGTTCGCCTCATGTCGCTCTTACCCCAAGCGTGGGAATTTCCCCCCGGCGTGGGGGATACCGGTAGCTGGTCGGCAAAGTCAGACTACCGTGCCAATAACGCCAAATACATACATAATTACTATTATTAAAAAAAATTATAAAACTTGTGAAATGCGTTTGCAATTTATGGGGGTCAAAAATGAAAAGGATTTAGAATCGTAAGAATTATTAAATTTGTTTAACAAATGATGAAGAAATTTTAAATGTAGAGAATCTATAGAACCCTATTTTAGGTTTCAGAGGATGCAAGAAGTATAATGACTCGTTCACGTAGTTTTTGAGAAATAAAAATAAATATCCAACGATTTCCATCCATACTTGTCAAAAATTTCCTTTTTGAAAAATAGATTTTAATCAGGGTTTTTGCGCAAAGACAAACCGCCATTGTGATCATTATCCCACGAAAGGATGAAATCAAAATTATTAACGTACCATCATCATCAGTGTTGATTGCACATATTACAGCCTTGGGTCTTCTTACGGATTATTGGTTTTATAACGGTCGGTTATACGTACACGAGTAACAACGTAGGCGTTGCAATCCATTCAACAAGGTGTACAAGAAAGAAGAAGAAAACTAAACATGCAAAATATTCAGGTAAAATGCAATAAAGTCTATAATGCTATTGAAACGGATCTTCCGCATTTCAAGAAATATCAAAGCCAAAATAAATAAATGTTCCCACTTTACATCCCGCTTTCAGCGTCTCTGGGAGGCTGACATTTACGCCGCTGATTTATGTAATGCAATTTAATGCACCGCGAGCTTTAGTTTATTATCTTCAAAGGAAACGGGTTTAAAAGCTGGCAGGAACACGTCGCTCGAATGTGTTTTCTCGCGAGAAATATATCCTGTGCACAGCCTCACCGAGGTGAGAAGTAGGTGCTGAAAATAGAGTGCACCGCCGTGCGAATCTTGTGTACACTGCTGAAAGCTGAGCGAGTTGTTTCCTAGAGGTCGTCGTCTTGTTCAGAAAGCGCCTGGAAAACTTCAGGCTGACCACCAGGGTAATGTGCTTTGAGGTAAACATTCGATGGCAGCTTCAGATATGGTCCAACGAGGATTCATAAATTCAAGTTCGAACGAAACCTTTTTTCTCTCTTGGAAACAATTCTTACTAAACATGAGAATAAATCTTACGAGGATTCTGCCACGGTGCGAGCTGATTAGGGGGGGGGGGATCGCTCTCTCGTTGAGTGATGTCCACTTGCTGGAAAAGTAGCAATATCTACTTCTTTTTTTTTAAATTGGTTATTTAAGGTCGCATCAACATCTAGGTCATTAGTGACCACTATTAGAGTTAACGGTATGGTAACTATGAAGATGAAGCGATATGGTGATGACAAGGGGTGAAAGGACGAACACAAATACAACCATGCCCGAGGTGCGACTCGAACACGCAAACCCTTCGGTTCAAGATCACTACAACACTACTACCTTAGCGATCTAGGCCACCGGGCCGACAATATAGACTTTCCGGAGATAATTAAACCACAATAGTTGCATCATTTATGACTTTCCATACTTTCAAACGTTCAAATCAAAGAAATTGATTAAGAAACCCATCCAGAAAGTAGAAAGGATTCATTCAGTGTTCCATAAATGAAGGTGACCTTCATTCATTCACTCTTCAATTCGTCCCCTATCGGAATTTTGAATATCCTCTTCTGGAGAAAATTGTCAATTTTCGCCTTATACTACGCTGCAGAAATGGTTGTTAAAAATAACGTTTTTTACTGCATGTGGAAAAAATATTTATCTGTATACGGTACTATATTTTATTAAACGTATGTCTATGTGATAATAATTATTAATTTGATTTCTCTTACAATCTCACGCAAATTACTAAATGTGGGAGATTAAAAATTAAAAATAATTTTCTCGTTTAGTTATTCTCGTAATAATTGAAAACATTTCCATGAATCATGGGTGACTCCAATTTATTAAAAAAATGGCTTTCAAATAATTCCCTACGTGTATGTTCACAGTCTACGTATCGTTGCCTATCGACCAGACAGTGTACAAACTGCACAATTCACATGTTTAGGCTTGATATCTGTGGCAGTTGCAACAAATACATATTTTTAATACTATTTACTAATAACTAAACTCTTTCATATAGAGTCAGAGGCGATCCGTAGATGCTGAGTTGCTGCAGCATACTAACGTTCCTTTTTAAATACACAAAAAATTACGCTATTAAATATCAGATTTATGTTTAATTCACCAATAAAAACGCTGATGAACTGATTAACAATTGCAGAGATCAACTTTGATTTTTCTTAACACGCGCGCCTACATTCGGAGCTGTCTGTGGACTGGTATGTGATGTTCTGAACGTGAAACATTGGTGACATCACGCAGAGGAGGAGAATCCGTGTGGTACACGTGCACTAAATTTCTGTCATTAAGCTCTTGAAAGCTGAGAGATTTACAGTTCCGAGCGGTGACCTTGGTAGTTTCCCATACTCTGTCACAGACCTTCCATCTATCGAACAGTTTCAGACTAGAAAATATGGAAGTCAACAAATGGCTAAAACTTAAATGAGTAAAACAACGGTTATATTTTTATAATTAACAAAATAAACCCGGAATTATCAATGAACATCTTAATTAACTCAAGAAATATAAATTATTTTTATAATCAAAATATCAGGTGCAGTTATTATCAATTTCATTTGAATGTTCTAGGAATTAAGAACAAAAATTGAAACAATTTTGCACACATTTGTAATTTTGGTAATTTTGAACGTTTTATAAAATTACTTAATCAAAATGCTTTAATACAATACTGCTTGGAAGTTGAGGGTGAAATTTTATTGTCTCAGATGCTGGTAAAGCTTAGCTAAGCCACTTCTAATAGCTGTTTTCAGCATCTGTATTGGATTCGCGTGATGTATTGTTGGCTTCAAAACTGTTTAAGTGTTGGGTTGTTGACGAAAAAGCTGTTTCAGTCGCTCCTTTCAATGCATAAGAATAATTTAGTGCATTTCAATATTCGATAAACATTTTTAATTTTTCTGCTAAAATATTCAAAATATTTTATGGTTTTCTCACAAACAAATGATTAATGAAATGCTTTATCACATTAATGAACATGTATGGACTTGTTAATGATGCGTCATCTTTCAGACTGCTCAATGTACGCTTGGGTCAGGAATTATTAGATTTAAAAAAATTAGTTAAATATGACAGACAAGAAACACAAAAAATTATTTATTATAGCGCTTCCGACAGTAAGAGCATTTACAATTAACAGAATATACTTCGCTTTGATTTTTACACCATGGTTTACAGCAGATTTTTTAGGTTATTTCTAATATATCATTGTTTTTGTTTAGCGAACAATGTTTATAAGTTATTGTATTCAATATAAGTGAATACTTGAAGACTTAGTGATACTTTGGGATTTATTGTATGTCTGTGAACGATCTACGATGTTATAAATAAGCGTACTGAAAGTAATTCATTTTGTGATTGGAAACCTGCGTACAAACATTACAAATAATTTTTTTTTAAACCGTTGCGTCCACTGCTTGTGGAAACCCTCTCCGTCGCACTAATCCCGTGGTGTTCCTGGCCCGCCCGGGGGCGTTTGTAGCGCGAAGTGCTCTGGAGAGTTTCTGTCGGCGGCGCGGCCCTTGGCGCCCAGCAGGCGGCGCGCTCCCTGCACTGGGCTCCACTCAGCGCCCGCTGGGAGCGCTGCTCGTCGGCCCGGGCCTCGCAGCCGCTGTTGACCCACGGAATGGCCTGCCGGCGCGCGCCTTGGGATAGCCAGCCTTTGCGGCAGATTTTCCTCACGGTGTTATTGACCCGCAGAAGACGGAAGGCACACTTTACTCGTCTAGTTATTTCCCTCTTGAAGAGAAGCACAAATTCCCGGACGCAGCACATTGAAAGGATGCAAGACCGAAAGGATGCTTGCCGAAAAGAATATTAAAATACCGCCCACAAGAACGAAGAAATCCTGGCTGTCTGAAGAAGAGATGGGGTGAGCAGATGGGAACGGAGGCGTAACAGGCAGTGCCTATATACCTAAAGGAGAAGAAGAAGAAGAAGAAGAAGAAGAAGAAGAAGAAGAGGAGGAGGAGGAGGAGGAGGAGGAAGAAGAATATAAGCAGGTTAATAAAATGGTCTGTGATTTTGAAACACTTTGCCTTTGCCTTACAGGAAAATACAATTCAACAAAATGGGTGATTTATTGGAGTCAACACATTTTTCATTTGCGTTCATCTACAATAGGGGTGAGTTACAGGTTCAGTTTCTTGAAAGAAAAAAAAGTTTTTTTGTATACTGTAGAGACCGTTTAGCTTCAACTGGCTAATTTTTATCCGCGTAGTTTAGAATAGAATGGTATGCTTTGAACCGCAAGAAATCACAAGTGCAAAAATAGCTATTGAATCATTTCACATTTCCGAAGATTAAAGACTTGCATTTCGTCTGGGAATACGTCAAAGGAAGAAAAAGACTCCCATTACTTTAACATTTCCTCGTTCACTCTTTTTATTCAAAGTAGTGCTGCTGACGTTTCCTTGTTACAAAAGAAATGACTGGCAGAGTGATGAAAATACATGGAGTGTTGCTCAATGGCGTATTATTTAATTGTTCAGTGCACAAAACATAAAAGAAAAGAAGT
The DNA here is from genome assembly GCA_011170035.1 of Teleogryllus occipitalis. Classification (NCBI taxonomy): domain Eukaryota; kingdom Metazoa; phylum Arthropoda; class Insecta; order Orthoptera; family Gryllidae; genus Teleogryllus; species Teleogryllus occipitalis. The sequence goes on from BLKR01015005.1 coordinate 93,886, forward strand.
CGAGACGATGTTGGAGTAGAAACTATCTTGTTTCACAAAATTCCATTTATTCTGTGAAATTAACCGGTAAGTCGATTAGTAATGAACGTCCATGAAGTGAAACTCTCTACCAAAAAAGACAAACAGCAAATCCTAACTAAACGATAAAAAATACGACAAAAAGAAGACATTCTGGAAGAAATGATAGGAAAGCGAACTTGGTAGGGTAGTTATAGGACCAATTTCAATTTACACCGAGAATATTTTCAACAAAACCACGAACAAAAAGAAATTGAAATAAGGTTCGGATTATTTTAATACATTGTAATGGAAAAGCTTGTAGGCTTAAATCAGAATATGAATGACGTAATTCGAGGAAGGCTCGCCGCTTAGAAGAGAGGCGTAAGTAAATCAGCACAGCGCTAATGCTTCTAACACGCTTCCAACCACGACGTCAATAATAATTGGCACACAGCAACTGCAAGTCCTCCATTCGAAAGCCAGTTCCTGCCGACCGCAGGCAAACAGGAGCGGCTAAATCAGACAAGCGGACGGACTGCGCGAAATCCATGAGGGCACCCGCCAGCCGCACTCCACTCGGTCCCTCGAGGGCCAAGGTTCGTCCCTTATTTACCTGGCGCGAGTCCGCAGCGGTTGACCGGTCCCTCTGTGGCGCGAGATTCAGTTTGTATTGCACCCGTTTAGAATCCTCTCTTGCTTGGGGCGAGGGAACCCTGCCGCTCTCCACTGCGCTTGTGTGTAGACGGAGCAAAACATTCGACCCGGAGTTCCGGATTCCGGACCACTCTTCTTAGAACCCGGTAAAACTTTCTCTTCTTCTACTGTTGATTTGAGCGCAAAATATTTTTTTTGGAATTTCTCACTACTTAACAATTTTTGATTATCTCTAGATGTTGCTTGTTCATTGAGTCTGCTTTCCGGTGCCTTATTCACGGCCTGGGCTAATGTTTTCAGAAATGATACAACAGTGTCTGGGGCGTCATGAATCACTTCATCTCACAGGGTAGGATGATGTGATGGGGTTTGATTTACTCCATGTCAGGAACTCGGATATCTAAACGTCAGGTGTGGGAAGAATGCTGTTTCTTGTGGAGACAATCAGGCCGATTGTAGCCCTCTGCTCCTTCGTAGGTAGTGTTTAAAATTGATAAACTCAGTGAAAAAGATATATGATAAAAACACTATAGGATAAAGAAACCTTAAGTGGAGTGTTCACGTTGGAGATGTGTGACAGTTTTACCTGAGCGTCTTGAGTTTAACCGCATCCTGAAGCCATCTATTGACTCCCAGATTTTCCCAACCAGGTTCACCACGACTCGTTTCTCAGCTCGACTATAGCCTCTCTATCCGCGTATCTTTTCTTGATTTCTGCATAGTATTAGTGATAAAAAGTTACTTCAGCAGACCCATTAAATAATTATCTCATAAGTAAGGAGTACTCCTAACGATAGTATGTCGATTCCTTTACGCGAGACACAATAAGAGATGAAATAAAATGTAAATCTATTTTGCGGATGCAATTAGTCTCGAATACACGGAAGCAATTAGTTCTTGTAATCAAATTTTGCCACAATCGCTCTTGCTATTTTCATGCGTAATTCAACCTAGTAGCCTGTATTAAACTGATGGGAGTGGATATTCTAGAGCTCAAGAAAACCATCAGAAATTTTACTTAACCTTCCATAATCCACTTTTCGTTTTTTTAATGTTTGCTGTTACATAAATAAATGCTTAAAATAGACAGTGTTTATAGCATCCTCTCCGCTCTCATCATTTGCGTCAGTGAGGGTGCGTCTCTACCTGCCCAGTCGACGGATGTAGAGGACCCTCCAAACGCTAACTTCCTTGTATGTGCTCGGAACCGTTACTAGGACAGGGCTTCGGAAAATGGGCGAACACGAACTCGAAGCTTGAAGAACGCCAAAACCGACGAATGTCGTACATGACAGTTTTACCTGCCAGGTTGAGGCTACAGACGAGTAAAATTGAATGGGTAAAAACGTCAGAGAAATGTCTTCCCCAGCGTTTTATTTTAGTTCAAAAAAAGCACCGGAAAACCGAAACGCCTTCTTTCCGGACATAAGGCGTTGCCTCAGCAGAAGTATGTTACAACATGGCTGAGAAAATTCCAAGAACCGAACCTATCCCTTTCTATACACAAGTAATTCGGATATGAAAAGTATTTTATTGTAAATATTTTATTTGTAATGCATTATTTATTATTCTAACATAATTTTGAATATGAAATATTATGTCAATGAATACTTGAAACAGAGCATGAAATCCTGAAACCATAAAATGAATGGGAACCTATTTTTGTTTGATAAATTTAATTATGTTGTTCGTAAGATCGTAATTTTCATTGTTGTGGTTATAAATTTGAGTTGTTGGCCGGATATTATGTTATAAAGAATAAATTGATTGACTGATTGTTGAGTGAAACGTGAGTGATTTGGTTCGTTGTTCACGATTTTCGTGAAACAAGAGACAAGCGTCAGGACGTGTACTTTAAACTGAACCTCAGGATGACCCATAGCAACGTGCGCCCGCCATGAAATATTCGTGTGCGCCGAGACGGTTTGGTCGATACCGCGGGCGGGGTGGGGGGGCGTACTCGCGGCGCTAGTCACGCACGGGCACGTGGACTTTCGGATTCGCTCCCTCTGGGGACTACAGTGCGCCGCGACGAACAGGAATTTTAGTGCTAAACGTCGCCCACCCGGCACATTCAGAAAATCTTTACGTCGTTTTAAAAGACACGGGCGCGGAATAAATAAGAGTGCATCCATTAAAAATAAACGGCCATAACGGAGCGGTGGCTCAGGTCATCAACTGATGTCACTGCAGCACCTCTGACCGGGATGTTCTAGGTTCCCACTCCCCACGGCGCCAGGATTTTCGACACTAGCTATTCAGCTAGGTCGAATTCAGTCGCTGTCTGGAGGAGAATTCTAACGGCCGACGGTTTGGATCGGTAGTTTTCCGTGGTTTCTCCGAACAACACCAGGCGAATGCCGGAGCAGTACCCTATCAAACGGGCCACGGACCGCGCGCGATCTATCCTTCCTCTTCCTTGTCCTACCCTCTCCTTTTACACACACACTTACACTAACATGCACTACACAAACACACATGCCGGGAGACCGGTCGGAAACTTAGAACTTGTCCCGGCTGGGGCGGAACCCCGCTGGTGGGAGACACCTGGTTGGGGAAGACCCCGTTAGCCGACGGTAGGTCGGCGCCGGGTCTGACTATCCAGCGAGGGAAGGCCACTGCCACTTCCCGAGCAAAAACTTGCACTAAACGTACGGGACCAATGACCACCGTAGTTGACGCGCCCGGAATCAGTAACAATCAGTCAATTAAACGACCATTTACAATGCAAACTCGAACGTAAATGTGAAAATATAATCATTTCAAAATGAACATAGGTGTACAATTCACAATGGCTGTCAACGTGAACATAAACACAGACACTCATCAATATTGATGCAATAAAAATCTGCAAAAAACATTAACACAATCGGAGGATATAAAATAAAATGGACGCGTTTATGCTTGGATGATAATTAATTCGTATGCAATCAGCGCCACGAATTATTCTGTGGAGCGTTTCCTGATCAGTGATGATACATGGGAGTTAATGCTCTATTTAGTTTCTGTGCAACGGAAACGCTGAAAGTTCTATGTATCTTTCCACAATTCACGATATTGTGTTATCAGATTACGTGAACGTGAGAGTGAAAGCTTACAGCTTACGACATTTTACGATTACGTCGTATCTGTTTATTCTCGGGTACGTTCACATTCACCGATGAGAAAGTTTTCATCGAATGACATGACACCAAGCCTTTGCATTTACGATTATGATTCATTGTGTTTAAGTTCGTTCAGGGACTGAAACTCATTCACAATCAAATCTTATTCTCAAATGAATGGTAATACGTGAACACATTTGTAAAAGGAAGATCGCATGATCTCGTATGTGTTCCACATTCGATCTTACCTGAACCGGTTTAGATTATATTTTACCGCGCAGCACATTTCTACTGGACAAAATAATAACTATTTTGCCAACAGTTTCGAGCTGTACACTCAACTTCTCATTTGTACTCTTTTGTAAAGGTAGCATTCGCACATCAGTGGATAATCCATTGAAAATGCAGTACGTCTCAGAAACCACACCAATCAAGTTGGACGCTACTGAAATATTTATTGGTTAAAGTTTGTGGTGTCACAATTTCCAAACAGCAGGTGAAAATGGGACAAGCCAAGTTTCCGATCACTTAACGAGGTATTCATTCCGCGTTCAAAAGGAACATCTATGAAATACGTACCTCTGTAAGTAACCGCTTCTTTTAAGCTTCATGCTTTTCTTATTCCTTAAATGACGACTATGAATTCGGCCCAAAGAATTATGTTTCTAAGAGTGACGTATCTGTGAACATTTCGAAGCTTTTCTTCGAATTATTAGTCGAGTAACTGAATATTATTTATTAGACATTTATATATTCCACATGCGAGTCGCAAGTAAAGAAATTATTCCATTCTGCACGTTTCTACGATGACTTTGTTTTGATATCAGGCACATACGTATTAAGCACTTCCTTGTATCATTAAAAACGTGGGTACAACATTAATTGGCTGCTGTAAAATGTAAACAGTATTCATTTTTGCGCTCTTTTAAGGTTGCATTCTAACATTAGAAACAATTATATCGTAATGCAAAAGTAACACTGATCCCATTCTCGACAAACTTATAAAAACAACTTAAAAAATCCAATTTAGCTGTCCACATCCTTATATCATGGCTGTATTTTACCATTCTTATTTATAAATAGATCATTTTAATAAGTTTTAAATTTTTAGAGTCATGTAGTCTTTACTCTAGAGGCACATTTTAAATGAGAGAATTTTAATTTTGTGTTACGGTCGACTTCGAAAAAGGCATTATTTTTTAGTACCACACTAAAGCCTCCTCAACGTACGAGATAGCTCTTCACCACACTTTATAATATTCGAATGGGCCGTAACATCCCTTTAGCTCCCGATTTATCTCTCCCCTCCCTGTCGATCGCCATCTCTCTTAGTGCGCATCGCTTTGAACTCCCAGCCCCGTTTCGCCCACTTCATCCTCCCCCCCCCTGGTTGCTATGCGGTGCTTTACCTTTGCGTTGAGAGGCCCGCCCCCTCGCCCCGCCCTATCCCGCGATGACCCGCCCCGCCCCGCCCTGCACGCCCTTCCCCGCCCCGCCCCTCCCACCCCGCCCCTCCCCACCCCACCCGCCCCTCCCTACCCCACCCCTCCCCGCCCCTCCCCTCACCCCCTCCTCTCCCAGCCATCCCCGCCCTCCCCTCTCCTCCCCGCCCCTCCCCGCCCCTCCCTGCCCCTCCCCGCCGCGCCCCTCCCCGTCCCATCCGCCCCGCCCCGCCCCATCCCGCGATGTCCCATCCCGGCCATTCCCCGCTCCGCTCCGGCCCGCACCAGCCGACTCGCTTCGCCCCGCCCCGCCCCACCCATCCACCTCGCCCCGCCCCGAACGAATCGCCCCGCCCTGCCCCACCCTCCTCTCCGCGCCCCATCCAGCCCCATTCACCACGCCCCGCCCTATTTCGCGATTTCCCGCCCCCTGCCCCGCCCGCCTCGCCCCGCCCCGTCCCATCCCATTCGCCCCGCCTCGCCCCATTCCACGATGTCCCTCCCCGGCCAGCCCCGCCCTGCTCCACCCCGCTCCAACGTATCCACCTCACGCCGTCCAAATGGCTCCACCCCTACCCATTCGCCTCGCCCCCCCCCCCGGCCCACTCCTCCCGCCTCGTCCTCCCCGCCGCGGGGTGCCGCCCACTAGCGTGTGCGCGCGCCCGCATTCCCGCGTGTTTACGCGCGTTATGCGCTATCGCCGGGGCGCGCGGCGCGGAGTGCGGAGAATCCGGGTCGAGGACAGGGCCGCCGCCGGGCCACCAACCCCTGCATCGCGCGCGGTCGAGGACACGTCCTCGTGCGGTGCGCGGCGCCGGCGCACTGCGAGCTACGCCCTGCCACCCGGCGCGGAACACTCGACTGGCACCCGTCTTGTATAGTCTACAATGGTAGCGTTATGTTTCGTGCTTGCTCTCAGTAAACCAAATTTATTATTTTGCTTGTTATTTAAAATAGCTGTTCCGAGAGTGTGTTTGCCTTAACTTAACGGTGAAGTTTAGTTAACGGTAAAGCATTTAAATTAATAAATTCACACCTGGGTGCTTGAAGTAACGTACCTAGCACCGCAGCAATCTTCTTACGGGCTTGCGAGATTCTGCGTTTACTGCACACGACAGACCTAGAGAAATCGACGAGGAAAACACGTCCGTTCTCTCTCACTGCCCTCCCTCCACGACAAGCACTGTGCAAAGACCTGTACCCCCTGGCGGAGGAACCTGCTCTCAGCTGGTGCCAAGCACTTAAGTGTTCTCAGAAGGGAGTGCACATCTCTGGACGTGGGTTGATTCATTCATTAGTGATTCCGGGCGCGTCAACTACTGAGGTCGTTACTCCCGTAAGCATAGCTTATGGTTTTTTTCATTGTAAGGTGGCGGTGATCTTCCCCCACTGGATGACGAGACCCGTCACCGACCTACCGTCGACGAGCGGGGTTTTCCCAACCAGGTATCTCCCACCAGCGGGTCACCGCCCCAGTCGAGACAAGTTCTAAGTCTCCGACTGGTCTCCCGGCGTGTGTGGTAGTGTAGTGCATGTTAGTGTAAGTGTGTGTGTGTGTGTGTGTGTAGGGGGTGAGGATATGACAAGGAAGAGGAAGGAGAGATTACACGCGGTTCATGACCCGTTTGTTAGGGTATTACTCGGCATTCGCCTGGTGTTGATCGGAGAAACCACGGAACACTACCGATCAGAGCAGCTGGCCGCTAGAATTCTCCTCCAGATAGCGACTAAATTGGCTCTAACTGAAAAGCCAGTGTCGAAAATCCTGCCGCGGTCGGGACTCGAGCCTAGGACCTCCCGGTCAGAGGCACTGTAGTGACCGAGCCACCGCTCCTAGTCTGACTCACAGAAGAATCTCAAAACATCTAGGCGGCTGCTTGAAAATTTGGCACCATATTTATCCTCCGAATTTCAAATAAAATAGCTGGATGGAAGAGGCTAATGGACAAATTAAAACTAAACACGCATTCAAAGCAGTTCAGTTCAATTTATTACGATGCTCATTATGAACGTTGCTCGGTTGATCTTCGCAATCTGATTGCATCTGAAATCTCACGTGGTAGAATTTAAATTCAAGCCACAATAAAAACGTTTAAATTAAAACATCTAACAAGCCATTAATGACCAAAGAAGGGTGATATTTGAATAGAAAATTTACATATTTCATTGTAGGATAAATAATAAAAAAATGGAATGTCTAGGCATTAAATTCATTTTCAATACGTTAAGACAATTTGTATTGTATGTTAAGAACTACGTGTAAAGCAGAACAAAATACGTTCTAGCCCATATACTACAACGTTTTCAGAGAACAAATTGTAACCAGAGAGTATTTAAGCAAACATCTGGAGCTATTAAACCTTCACACAATTTCTCCGCCCAAAAATATCTATAGATTATGTACGGATGATATTTTTGTTAATTGTAGTTTAATGAATACTAAATATTGATCCCTCTTTACGAAATATTAAGAACTTTTCGCAATGAATTTCTGTGAGTAGCTTTTCGAAACATTCACAGTCACAGCCTTCTCTGTAACCAATTTTTGTGCAAATCTCTTATTGTATTCACCGTGAATTGTTGTCAAACTGCAATAAGAATACGATAATCTCTCTTTCAATCAGTACACCTTCATGACGCGAAAAATATCGTTCGATCAATCAAATGCAAAATAATTATCATAATAGCCCATTACAAAAATTACATGGATTTTTAACTTCCTTTGTCCTATTACTCTTTCCAAAGAAAAATACACTCGAGATTGTTTTCGTAGAACGCTCCTCTTTCCTTCCGGATAAGAGACAATTCGCCGACCACGGTTGGACGATGTTGACCAGGAAGCTGAGCTGCGGTAAACAGGCAGTAGAAGGACCGGGTACACACTCTGGGGCCCGACAGAAGAGGAAAAGCGCTCCACTGCATGGTTAAGACTGCGTCAGCAGATTGGCTGGCACACATGAGACGCCGCACGAACTCCCCCTTCACATCAACACGCGAACTACGCTGCATTGCACCGGGCAGCAGCAAAGAGAAATAAAGTGTTGCAGTTTTTCAAATAACTTATTTATGTTTGTGATGGGAGAATTGTTGTTTATGATTCTTTTACCGCGAGTGTTTATACTGATTACTGACTACCACTATCTTTTATGCTGACTTTAATTTTGTTTTAATTCAAAACAGGATATCAGGATATCGAAATGCAGTTTCTACTAAACAATGCAGAATCACGGGGCCAATAACATGCCGTAGAGAAATTGTCTATCTTATGTTGTATCATATGTTAGTACCTTGATAGTTATGTGAGTTTAAAATTAGATTTTTGGCATGAGATTTTCAAGTAAACGGGCAGCCTTAGCAACAGTCGCCGTTAGGGGAAAGTGGCTATCGCGCGTCGATACTGTTTTGTGGAGAGGGGTGTGAGAGAGGGGTATAAGTTCACCAATTCATGGTCTTGACACGAAAAAACGTTCCATTTAAAATATATATATATATATATATATATATATATATATATATATATATATATATATATCCTTTAGTGTTACATTAAAGTCAGTAGTAGATGACGTGTTCAGACGAAAGGTTTTTTTATTGCATGTAATGCTCAGTTGTCATAGTGATCAATGTCTATGGTGAAGGTGCTCGTTCTCTTTGTGAAGTTTTGGGTCCTTTTTGTGAGACTGGATTATGAATCTCGTACATAAACTTCAAAGGAGAAAGATTAATGAATCAGAGAATTTAAACTTCTCGAATTATTTCACTAATTACCCGTATACAAATACATTAATAACCAGTATATAAATACTCAGTATATTTCGGTTTGTTTTTTCATAATCGTCCGTTGAACGAAAATGAGTTCTCTGACCAAATATTGATGCTCACAGATTCTTCATGGATCTGCATGGAATATTCAAATGTTCTTAACTTCTGAACCCAACAGATTTCTAACAAAATGTCAATTTATTTAACCTAAATATTCAGAGTAATTATTATCTTTAAAAAAATGGGTTTTGCATTTCTTGCGAAAGTGAAACTGCTACAATATGATCCTAGGATGGAGGAAATGTGTTGTTGTGGTCTTGCTGAAAATAGAATACGGACGTACCGAGTGTAATACAAAGCGCCCATAAAGCTCCTCGTAACGCTGCAAGAACTCGTAAAAGAGAAGACATAAATGGAATATATAAACGCATTGTGATTCTCGACGACACTAAATATCTTGAGAGACGATAAAGTCTGCTCATGGCGGAAATTAACCTATCAAAATAAATGCGTCGACATGGATTAGAATGCCATTCGCAGCATCTTCGAACTTCTCAATGAGTAAGAGAATCGATGCGTTTGTTGCATGTGAACTTCCATAGCAGCAAGTATAAAACGAATTTAAATGAAAATTTGTATTATGTATTATCGAATATGCTTTTAAAATATTTCTTTACAAAACCATTTGATGGCAGCGTTGAAAATAGACACGCGTGAAAATTCATAGTGAAGAGCTTTAAGAGCTCTTCATAGTGAAGAGCTTTAATTTACTTGCTATGAGATCTATTCACTCACGCCGATTTTCTAGCCAGACTATTTCACTAAATCATCACTTTCCTCTCTATTATGATGTATTAGCTAGACTCTTTGAAACCTGGCTTAAATATTCCCTCTGTAATTGATACTCTTAGTTTGAATTCGCCTGCTTCTGGAATTTCCGTCATTCGCAGAGAAAAGCGTTATACTGAAGGCGCACCATCGTGCAAAGCCAATGTAATGCAAATTACTTAGTGGCTGGAAACCATTCAGGAGAGGACCTTTCATTTCACCATATTACGGTCGCTTACATCCCCATCTCTCACTTTCCTACATCGTGTCGCCGATCTTTCTACATTCCTTGTTCTCCCGCATTCGTATCCCATCTCAGCAGCACATCGGAATTGCCTTCCCTCACAGGAAGCATTGGCATACCGGTTTGTATTCTCTTCTCCGGATATTTCATTCCACGAATTACGAATGTGCTTCGCGTTATGTATTCCATTCCTTGCGAACCATCTGCGAGAGTTCAGGGGTTCCTCCGTTGCACACCCTGTGCAGCGGACTGGAACATTGACTGGGAGGTTCTAGGAATCGAGTCCCATTATGGCGGATTTTCGGTACTACGTATTCAGTCAGGTCGAAATCAACCCTTTCTGAAAGAGAATTCTAGCAGTGAGCTGCTCTGATGTTTGTTTGTTTTTTGCGTGGTTTTCCCGATGAAAATCAAGTGAATACCGGATCAGGACCTTCGCAAATGAACCACGGACTGCTCTGTGTCCCAACGTAGGAGATTCTTGGCGAGGTACAACCCCGCAAGTCAATGTGTAGTTCGGCGTCGAATCTCACTTCCTAGCGGGATAAAATCTCCATCTCAGGAGATACAATGTGCCCTACCTAAGTAATTGACACTAATAATCAGTGTTCACACCATCGCTGATCCGTTGCGTAATGCAACAAATACACTACCCCTCATTTTGAAGCCTCGTTACACTCAGTATGGATGACCCTCTTCTTTTAGTATATTTAGCTCAAAACGGATTATTTCAACTCAAATTGGTATGGAGGTCGATGGGTCTATGGTTTGCAATTAAGAGTCCTACGCAAGTTCAACAATGGTTTAGACAGCTGTTTTCAATCATCTGGTAAATTCTTTTGAACTTAGAACAAATCCAGGCCTCCGGTAATACCCCCTCTCTTCCCACAGCCATCCCTTCGACCGATATGAGCTTCACAGTGTGTCTATATACCCTCCCCATCATTATCACTCATTCCATATAACTTAAAACTTCCTCCAGCCGCTACGCTCTCTCATCCTTTCCCTCACCCATCACCTCTACCGCGTACTCGTGCGCTTCCTCCATTCATTCAGGCCTCTTCAACCTCCCACCCGCCGCCTTCTCCATCTTCGCAGGAACTGCCTCATTCATCCGCCGACAGTGCGGTGGAGGCGAGACCGATAGCTGCGCCCCGCGCGGGAGCAAAGTCCTTTGAGGCGGCGCCTGTCTCCGTCGTAATGAAATTCCTGCCAAGTTGGCGCTCGTTCCTTCGCGGGGCGCCGCTCCCCGCGCCGAACGTCGATTCCATCTCGACGCATGCAAACCAAAAAAATCTGAAGACTAATGATGCCTCCCTGGGGTTAAATAAAACTTTCAATAAACGTCAGAAGCAAAGGAAAAAGTAATTATATCAGGAGTACCTAAAGAGGATCTCTGAACAAGTCTTTCCTTGGCTTTAGCTGGTCTTCATATACCCTACTGCTTTTTATTACAGTAACATTCCTCGATTGATGAAGTAAAGGCGACGATATTTCACTCGAAAGTTAAAGGCGAATGCGTGTAAATGAGAGCTTGAATGAAAATGCATTTTAATTTTATAACTATCGTGCAGTATTTGGACGTCACGAGGTAATTTTAAGACCACTACATTATAGAAGTAATGATCAGAAATCAGGACAGCTAGTACTATAGTATAGTGGAAATAACCAGAAATCAGGACAGCTAGTACTATAGTATAGTGGAAATAACCAGAAATCAGGAGAGCTAACAAAGTAGCCATGCCGTTTCTCCCACGCGCTGCATTGCTAGAAGCAGGCGAGCGGGCGACAGCTCTGGGCGCGGAGGCGGAGGGGGCGTGGCATGTGCCGCTTCGCACGTCGTCCTGGCCAGGAACTAGATCGCTGGCGACTGCGATGCTGAAAGCGGGCGAGGGGGGGGGGCGGCCACAAAAGACCCGCGAGCGCCGCGTCGGCAAACAGAGTGAGTGGACCGGAGCGCTAGGCGACGGAGCAGGCGGTGGTGGCTTCGGGGAATCTGGGGCGCCCACCAACTCTCCTATTGCCCGCGCGGGTGGTAATTGTATCCTCTAGGCGCACTCTCTCTCTCTCTCTCTCTCTCTCTCTCTCTCTCTCTATATATATATATATATATATATATATATATATATATATATATATATAGAGAGAGAGAGAGAGAGAAGAAGAGGAAGACAATCAGTACTCTCGTGTTCTATTGTTGTTTTGTTCAAAGAATTAATATAAAATATTATTATATTAGAACTATTTTTACAATTATTTTCATTAATAATAATAATAATAATAATTATTATTATTATTATTATTATTATTATTATTATTATTATTATTATTATTATTCGAAATTTGTAACACAATGACAGAATTCAGGCAGCCGAAATGAACTTTTTTAGATAAATCCTAATACACGAAAGAAGAAAAAGTGGATAGAGGGGGAGAGAGAGAATAGGGACAGAGGGTAAGGAGACAGATAGAGTGAGAGGGAGAGAGAAAGGAGGGAGAGAGGATAGAAAGAGAGTATGTGAGAGAAAGACGGAGGGAGAGAGAAAAAGAGAAAGAGAGAAAGAGAAAGAAAGAGAGAGAGAGAGAGAGAGAGAGAGAGAGAGAGAGAGAGAGAGAGAATGAAAAATAAAGCGCTTCGGGACAACCTTGAAACAATTGCTATCACAATAAGAAAATTCGTTTAGAGATGAAACGGAATCACATTGTTACATGTAAACTAATGTACGAGTAATTCCCACACAACTCTTCTCTTATACGCTCTGAGGAATAATAATCAACGAAAGCAGTAGATCCGAAACTACGAGTTATCAATGAATTGCAACAGATCAACCAGTAACCTGAGGGAAAATAATGCTTCAGCAACCGGATGTGATCTGATCAAGATGCCGGAAATTGAAACCCCTTCTGTCTACTACTCTTCTGTGGGACTAGTGCGCTAGGGGCTGGTGACTCCTACTTATTGCTTCAAGTATACGTAGAATCTAACCCGCACTTTGTAAATCATGGTTTTAAAAGCGAAAATGGCTCAATAATGGCTCCTTGATTCGAAAGTTTCTGTCAACTCGTGTTTGGTACGAAGTGGAGCGGGTACCCTAAAAAAATGTAAGAGAATGTCCACAAAGGCCTGATTTTGTAGATTACGACCTATGAGAAAGACATTCTGTATTCCTATTGAGACGCGAACACCTGTTTTTAAGGGCCCAGGAAGCACGTTTCCATGTTATTCACGAAGGAGACGATGTGTTGCAGCGTTGTGTGTGTAGCGGGTTGCGTATACACTAGCTTGTGAATCTATACCATGATCTACAACCTATTACTACTTTGCACGTCTTAAATCACATTAGTGCAGAACTGCAAGGTAATTCCCTCTCCGGCATTGGCACACTTACGGACTTTGTATCGACGGTTTCTTAAAAATGGTTGAAAACCATCATCTTTCCTCGGCGTATTATATACAGAGCGGCTAGGGAGAATGATAATGAAGTCGACGTCTTTGACGTCATCCGCTGGCAGCACGTGCCGCGTCGCCGCGGCGGAGAGAGCGAGCGGGCGAGCGAGCGGGCGGCCCCAGAGGAGGTAGCGGAGGCGGCGGCGACGCCAGCCAGCTTGGGCGTCGCGTAGCGGGCGCGTCGCCCGCCCGCCCGCCCGCCCGCCCGCCCGCCCGCGTCGCGACGCCACCAGCGCTGCGAGTTCAACGGCCGCGGAGGCCCCCGGTTTGACCCTCGGGTCGGGCGCCGGCGCGCCGCGACGCGGGGAAAGAGCGGAGAGGAGCCACGGGGACCGCGAGAGAGAGAGGGGGGGGGGAGGCGACACCGGGTCTGGCCGCCGCGACTGCGTGTGGTACTCGACGGCCTTCCCTTGGGTGGTGGCGAGTAGCGGAACGTCCGTGGAGTAATACACGAGTGTTGAGGGGTTGCTGACATTGTATGTTTTTCAGAAGCTAATGTTCTCTTTACTGATGTTTTAAGCAGTACTTAACATAATAGTGGCTTTTCATGGCTTAGCCATAATCTTCACCCATCCTTACAGGTGATCCTTGCCTTTCCACTTGGTGCAACTAATGATGATGTCATCGAAAGCTGCTCAGCTGAGATAATAAACGTTGGTACAACAACAACAACAACAACAACAACAACATATGCTATTTATTTTTGTGGAGACTCTGGGTTTAAATCTGTGATAAGTTGGGATCATTTGGTAATTAATTATGCTCGTTTTAAAATTTCCTCCCGCAGAAAACGTATAATTAAAGGTAATAATTAAGGAATGATTGTTATGTCACTACACAACTTTATCGTTTACATGTCATAACAGGACAGAGGCAGTGTATATGGAAATGACACTCACGGAATTGTAGAATTTATTATAGTACCAAACCTTTTAGACGATACCGAGACGAATGATTTGATGGATGATCGTATGATTTGAATAATAATGAAAACATGGTGGAATGAAGGGTAGGGAATGGGAATAATCCTGACAAAACCTCTCGCGAACCACCTTTATCCCCATAAACTCCTCAGGGAAGGTCCGGGATTTGAATCCCGTTCCCCATTGGTGAAATAATTTTTTATTATAAACATTTGCACATTTTACAAAGTTCAGTTCATACTCTACGTTTTTACTGTTGGCTTAAACATACTTAACCTTATTTTTCTAGGTTTTTTATCCAGCTGACAACTGGTTAACTTTTGCGTTTCGATGAGACGCATATTCGGCCATACACTAGACACGAACATACTAGCGGGCTCCTTTGACCTACATTTAACCCTAATAATTTAAATCTAAAACTTACATATTTGGAGGAGAAATCCTCTATGAGGATACCTCAGAGGAATCACATTTAGGAAACTTATATGGAAAGAACAGAAGGTAAATTTATTTTTAATATCGGTCTTATGAGTTGGGTTTTTGCCTACTCGGTGGGTGAGAATTGTGGTGAAATGGGGTAAGTCATGGTAAAGCTGTGGAGAGATGTGTGACGTGTTGATCGTCCGAGTGGAGGCGGAGGCAAAGATAAACGACACCCCTGGGAATGGCAAAAAAAAATCGATGTTTTTAAAACATCGATATTTTCCACCACAAACATCGACATATTAACATCGATATTTTGTTTTTCGATGAATTCTTCACATCGATATTTTGTTGCAAAAACATCGATGCTTTTTAATTCTTTTTTATTTTTGTTAAATAATGGGGTTTAAGCACGTTGTAGAGTAGCAGCAATTCACAGCAATATCGTTGTTTTGCGTCATCGTCTTTATCACACTACACAATACGCTTGTGCAATCTGAGGAAGTTTGGAAGCTGCTCGAGTTATGAATGTATGTAATCGCCAGGCGTGTTATTGCCTGAATCGCCAGTGAAACACGAAATCGATAGAAAAACACAATGTTCTTTATTGTTCATATTATTCTTTATATTCGATAATAATTTTTACATACTACTAACATGCTGTTAGCAAACAATAAAATATATCCCTTTTACGTACTGTAATTAAAAATGTATAGGGAAAGAGCATATTTATTAGTCTGTAATTAAAACATCGTTGTTTTAAACATCGATGTTTTCATCGACATCGAAAACCTTTCAGCGACGTATCAAAACATCGATGAATCGATGTTTGGATAAAATTGTCATCACAAGACAGCCCTGCATCAGCGAGTCTCTTTCCACTTCCCCGCACTCTGCGGGTGCCAGGCCCCACCCCCTCCCCCACCCCCGCGCTGCCGCATACCAACGCTGAGTCCGCAGGTGTGGCGGCACCCGGAAACTCGTCCCGCTGCGTCGCGCATCGGTGACATTCCTGTGATTAGGCGTATCGTATCAAGAGGTATTTTTAGCCAGCCCCGCGCGTGGCCTCTAGGCCGCCTCCGGTTTCCTCTTCCGACCATCGCTCGCCGATAAAGGCTGCCTTCCAGGGCGGACAGTAGGTCACCTTCAAGTCAGTCCATTGCGTGATAACGTCGCGTTCAAGCCATCGACAATGCACAGAATCCCAAATCCAAATAGAATTTCCCACGTGCTGATGCACGAAATTTGATACGAACGGCCAGCCAGTAAGTCACCAAGCCAATTCACTGGAATGTCATTTTAAGCAGATTGTTTCACTCAACACGGACTGCATTTGGTGCTGGTAGTCATTAGAATTATATCATTTTGCAACCTTCGCCAATCCACTGAATTGAGTAAGTGGGGATTGGCAAGTACTGTTACAAACAATTCTATCTTAATAGCATTATACCACCTTGAAATCATCTCCGGTCTATCGTATTTCTCGTTCGTTTGCTTCATTTTTCAAGTAGAAATGAAGCATTGTATGGAAGAGGCCCACAGTTGAAATTCAATAGATCGCCAATTCGCTAAATCGAGTATTCATTTAAGTGGTACTTTGTCCATTTGTAACGCTTTTTGCGAAAAAAATGGTACTACTGTGGTATTCTGCATACGAATGTGGTTTTCTGCATATGTCTAAAATCTGGCTTGAATGCCACTATGTTCGTTGAAACTAATTATCATTTGACAAATAAGTTATGGAAATATTTAGAATTCCCACAATTGATTTACAGCAATTATTGAAGAATTAGTTGTTGATGAATTGACAGGGCCGCCGCAGGGACTCATGGAACGATACATTTATACAAATTCAGAGAAACAGGCGCGTCACTGTGTAATTGTTATGTATTTAAAACCCCATTGACCCAATACTGTGTTTTAAAATTCATTATATCGGAATTAATGCAGCCAGATTACTAGCAATCAAGTGATTTTTAAATTCCACTTATTGAGATTTTTGTTCAATGTTGATAAACAAACATGAAAATATTTCACGATTCCTTCAAAATTAGTTTTATAATGTAAAAAACAAATTAGTAATGTATGGAAAAAATATAATGTAAGTATAGTAGTAAATAATTTTTGTTTTTAAAACACTTTTGGAAATTGTGGAAGTTATGGAAATATTCATGATGATGTGCGACATAGTTGCTCTACAAAAATTACATAGTATCTTCCCTTCTTCCAATGAAGGATTAACTAAAAAAATCGTAAGTATATTTTATCTAAATTTATACTACACAACATTACGAGAGCTGCATGAATTCTGAGGTTAACGAATCCTGATGTATCGTATCAAACCCTTACCGTAAGTTACGTCGATTTTGAAAGGATCTACATACCGATGACTGAAGAGACATTAATGCGGTTAAAAACAATGGTTCTCTTCGACAGATATACTTTAAGTAAAAAGATAGGAGTACTTTAAGGAATACTTAAGTCATTAACGTCATTACACCGGTAAATAGAGCAAATAACGGAAAGCGTTCGAAGTTAGTAAATCGACACGATAGCCGAGGTTTCGAACCAAGGCCGTTTCTTTGCGACAGCGGCCGTGTATCGTTCAATATTTTAATACCACCCTCTTATCAGTAATAAAAGCAATAATTTAGAATTTCCTTCTTTATACAACTGACCTAACTCAAGAAAAAAATGCATCTTTTTCAGATGAAAAAATATTGTGGATATAATTTTATTTTATTTAAACCGAAAAAGAATTCTATCTGCCTGGTATGGTGCTTGTTAGGTGTTCACGAACAGACATCTCAGTACCAGTAGATTCGCGACTCATCCGACCGCCACGCGCTCTATTTGCTTATTTTGTTTATTTGCAACGTAATTGCCCCGGCAGCAGCCGCCCACACGGTGCTTCCTGGCGCTCCCCCCTCCTCCGCCCCCGCCACAGACGTTGCCGCCTGCTCAGCCCCCACGGCTGCGTAGCCTCCTCCACTTGGGATGCTCCATTCGCAAATGCACTTCGGCCTTAGAAACGAGTTTTAAAGTTGTTTTTTTCAATGCGACTAAATACGTTTAAATGAATATATTTTCTTGAATCATTAAACTAATGTTTATATCATATTTAAATATCATTACATCATGTCGCATTTTTTAAATCCCATTAAATTATTAATTTCAGTGCTATTAAAGAACGTAAGGTATATTGCTTCATTTTACGTTATTTTCTTTCTTAATGTGTATAAAATTACTTGTATTGAACTTCAAATACTTTTTCACGCTTTTTAATAGGTGTTGAATAAGCTTAATAAGAGTTCATTATCTTACTATCACCATGTTTTCCATTTTTAGTTACTTAATTTTATTATCTATATTAAAATAATTAAATAATACAATTCATCTTTCTAAATCTTGAAATGCATCTATGTGTGATGAAATTAATACTGATCGGATCAATTGCCCACACAGAAATATTGAAAACTTTTTGAATAATCACAAGAAATTTCATAAAGAATCGAATCATTTGTAAATGATCCTGGCTGTTCGGGTGACCCCGTGTCGAAGGCTGTGTTGCCGACGTTTTGATCATGCCACACGAACAGCCAAGATCATTTTCATTACTCTGGCCACGGAAGCCTACGACTTCGAATCATTTGTGTTCTTAATGCTCTGAATGCTCGCGGCTCAGCCACCGCCTCCGTCTCCACACCCGCCTCTGCCCCCGCCCCCGCGCTCGCCTCCGCCCCCGCCCTGGCCCCCGCCGCCGCCCCCGCCTCAGCCCCCGCCTCCGCCTCCGTCCTTGCCCCCGCCTCCGCTCCTGCCTGTGCCCCCTCTCCCGCCCTTGCCCCCGCCTCTGCCCCCGCCTCCACCCCCGCCTCCACCCCCGCTCTCGCCTCTGCCCCCGCCCCCACCTCCGCCCCCGCCCATGCCCCCGCCCCGTCTCCACCCCGCCTCTGCCCGCGCCCCCACCTCCGCCTCCGCTCTCGCCTCCGCCCCCGCCCCCGCCCCCGTCTCCGCCCACGCCCCCGCCCCCGTCGCCGGCCCCGCCCCCACCCCCACCGCCGGCCCCGCCCCCGCCGCCCAGCGCAGCGCTGGCGTTCCGCGCGGCGAGAATAACCGCGCAGTTCCGCCAACACAAACAGCCTCCGCACGTGGACGAGCGCGCGCCCGCTCAGGGGGGGGGGCGACAGCGGACGGCACTTTCCGCTCGCGCACTGGCGCCCACCCACTCGTCCTCGTCGCGCGGCCGTCCTACCTCACTCGCAGGTCTGCGCGGCTGCGGTCACGGCTGACTGGGCACGGGCTGTTCCAAGCCAACTGTCCGCACCGCGAGGACGGCGGGTGCGCCTGGCGCCTCGGCTCAGGTGCTTCTGGGCGTCAGCTGAAGTCTCTGCAGTGCCTCTGATTGCCAGGTTCTAGGGTTCGAGTCTCGACGGTGACAAGATTTTCAGCTCATGCTACAAACTAGGTCCAATTCAGCGACTGTCTGCAGGAGATTTAGCGGCCGGCTGCTCTGATCGGTGGTTTTCCGTGGTTTCTCCGATCGAAACCTGACGAATGTCGGAGCAATGCCCTAACAAACGGGCCACGGACCGCACGCGATCTATTCCTCCATTTGCTTGATCTATAATTACTAAATCCCTTAAATACACTTTGCATGTACTGCACTACCACACATGCCGGGAGACCGGTCGGGAGTTTAGAGCGTGACCCGGGTGGGGCGGTGCCCCGCTGGTGGGAGATACCTGTCGACGAAAATCCCGCTAGTCGGCAGATTAGTTGGTACCAGATCTCACCACCCAGCGTCGGAACAATACCGCCAAGTCCCTTGATATTGAGTCATTGCCTTCTCTCGAAAGGAATACAATAGGAAGGGCGGGGAAACATAGAGGATTAATAGAAGAAATGTGTCTTAAATAAACTCTACTGATTTTTTTGTAGATTTCCTTTGAAAAACGTATTAGAGAAATATCTGCCCTAGAAATATCCGCTATGATCAAAGTCGCAGTTACTTTTGAGTAACTTGTAAAGCCATACATGTTTCATTACCTTGAAAATATTTATATATCTGAATATCAGAAGTTGTATTTATGTGGTGTGTGTTTCCGGTTGTAGGTCAACATATGAATAAATCTTTGCTTGTGAGTATACAGGTATAATTGTATATCTTTCTATTTGAGTGACACTAATGACATCTCAAACTTTTCCTGACCCCAATATTTCAAAATATTATTCGCAAATTTCTAAGCGTGTGATTAAACGGAAAGGTTACAATTATCCACCAACTGTTAGGTGTCGAGCACAAGCACACAAAAACGATTGGTGAGAATCTACGTATCAGGATTTGAGTCACTGTAAGCATTAAAATGGAAGTTTTACCCAAAAATAAATAGTGCAATGGAACTTTTTTTATAATTAAATCATAATTCTTTGATGGCTGCATGTGTGTTGGAGAACAACCGGAAATTACGAAACAAGAGAGTGAGACCTATTTCGCGTTCCTTGAAGCTCAAGGCAAAAGACAAACAAATCAACTAACCTGTGTATCCCTGATATCTTTGCCAGTAACAACGTAATAATAAATTTTTACTTCAATACAGTAGACAAGTTTAATGTCGGCAGACTTCAGTGAAGCCCCACACACATACACACATTCACAGATGTAAGTTAATCTAAGGCAGTCTGGCATAGTCAATTCTCCATTTCATGGAACATTAGAGCGTTCGGATCCATTTAACGTGAATGTTAGCGCTGTCTGGTACTCAGTGTTATTTAGGTTGATAGGTGAGAGGATGTAGTATTTCTAGGAAAAGATTTCTAAAAGGGAGAGCAAGTCGTTTATTAGAATCTTCTCTCTTTTGAGTTGAGGGTTCCACAAATAGCTAGGTTTACCGGAATTCTCGACGACGACATCGGTGAAACAATTTCCGTTCGCAAATCATACGGTAACCTCTTTTCAGAATATAAATTATTATAGTTACGTCCGTGCTGTTCTAGATTTTATTTTAAAGAAAATGGTAATCATTATCAACGGAGTGAAGATTATTTCATTGAACAGGAAAAAGGTTTCAGTAATATTCCTGAGAACATGTGTGTGTTGCAGATCGTTAATTGCGAAGTTGCAGAAAGGCGACTGATACCAGGTACAAATAACATTGGTGTTGGAGAATTTCCTTTGGTGGACATTGTTAGTACTAAAAATTGAAATTACTGAAGGAGGAGTAATTATAATATACAGTATGCAGTGTGGCTTCAATTTCGTTTACCAAAACTGTAAGATAATTAAATACATTGACCACGTTGTCTGATGACGCAAATGTATTTTCGGCCCAGCGACTGAAGTTCTTATAAACGGGTTGCCTGTAGTTTACAAAATTCACAAACGGGACTTTCATTTTTTCAACGCCCGTGCTTTACGATCCACAAGTTACTACGCAGTCTGTGTAGGCTGGAAGGAGGGGCGGCCAAAGCAGCGTTTGTGGTCTGTACCAATGTGTAACGTGTCAGTTTCAAACTTAGAACATCGTCCTACTTTGAGGTTTACGTCAAAATTTTCACCTCTTTTTCTCTTAAAATACGTTCCAAATATTGCTTTTAGAAAGACTTTCCTTGTCTTGACGTTGAAATTAGCAAACGATGTGAATTTGCTTCTGCAGCTATTTCAGTCAATTTACCACCTATGATTTCTGCATTTTCACAAACAATCAATATGTGAAGTGTCAGTAAAATTGACGAGAGTTTACTTGGATAGAAAATACGCAGTTCGATTTCACATTTACTTTTTTAGAGTGAAAAGAATACATCAAAGTGTCGCGGAAGAAACATAAAGAATATCTCAATATTGAATTTTACTTTAAGAAAGCAAGGGAGTTGTCAGTCTATTTACTCTGCTGTCAGTGATTTTCAAATCATTCACAGTTCAACGATCAGCCTACCCCTAGTGGTGAAAATCCAGAATGAAAAATCTCTTGAAGATATTTTACGTCTAAAATAGCGCCGTTTTCAAAATTCCAAAACGAGAAATCACTGGCTTTCAAAGGAGCAGGAGGATTTTTAGTCATGCGTAATGTAGCCTGACTCCAGTATGCCAGGGTAACGATTTTCAGGTTAGACCAAAATTACTTAGTTTAAATGGCAAAAGCGAGAGCCTATGAAGTACTGCTTTTTTGGAAACACCCCAACGGAGGCAAAACCTTACTGTGACGCACGTGAGCCAACCGTCACGTTACTTTTTTCTTTCTTTTTTTGTTTTTGTTTCTTTGTGAAGTCGTCCTGTGAATTCCTTGGCGGCGACCCACTGAAACAATAAGCGTCACCAGACGAATGAAGAGAAGGCGAAGGCGAAGAAGATAAAACTGGGAACTACGGAACACCAAGAGCAGAGAGGGGAAGATAATGAAGAAAGAAGGGTAATAATGAAAAAGAGCTTAGGAAGCGAAGAATATGCTAAAAAACGCTACTAGGGTCAAAGAACGATGGGGCGTGACAGCAATTAAGAAAATTAGTACTAAGGAAAGGATAGGGAAAAAGTCTGTTTATAGGGACATTTGTTAATGTAAATAATTAAGGGAAATAGTATGGGTTCGGAAGTTAGGGGTGAGATGTAGACATTGTGGTACTAATGTTTCTTGAAGCATTATGGATTAAAAATGATGGCGGGTGACATTTCCAGTTTTGTAGAAAAATGCAATGCGTTGCCACCGTTTGCACGAAATGAGCTATATTAATATAACATATCAGTGAGTTATGAATGCAATATCCGATCTGTTCTTGAATCCACGTGAAACATAGAACTTCTTCTTCTTCTTTTTATTCTTCTTCTTCCACTGAGAGCGGTGTCTCAGTGCATTAACTGATGTTCCTGCAGTGCCTCTGACGAGGAGGTCCTAGGTTCGAATCCCGACGGCGGCAGGATTTTCGGCACTAAGTTGTGAGCTAGGTCGAATTCAGTCGCTGTCTGGAGGAGAATTCTAGCGACCGGCTGCTCTGATCGGTTGTTTTCTGCGGGTTCTCCGAACAACACCAGGTGAATGCCGGAGCAGTACCCTAACAAACAGACCGCACGCGATCTTTCCTTCATCTTCCTTATACCATCCTCACCCCCAACACACACACTTACACTAACATGCTCTACACTACCACACATGCTGGGAGACCGGTCGGGGACTCAGAATTTGTCCTGGCGGGGGCGGTGCCCCGCTGGTGGGAGATACCTGGTCGAGGAAAACCCCACTAGTCGACGGTAGGTTGGCACCGGATCTCGCCATCCAGCGGGAGAATATCACCGCCATTGCTCGATAAAAACATACACTACACTTACGGGACTAATGACTTCAGTAGTTGACACGCCAGAAAACACTAACAATCAATCATTAATCTTCTTCTTCTTTCTCTTCTTCTTCAAAGCGAATATTGTTGATTTTGAGCACACATACTATTATTTTCACCCGAACGCTCCTTCCGTACTGTGCGAGTCGCAATACGCTAAACTAAACTACAGTGAACAAAACAAGAGTGCAAGGCGCGAGGGTGAGTCGCCGTGGCAGCGCACGTGACGCGCCGCAGTGCGACGGAGTGTGTTCGTGGAAGGCGCGCGCTGCTGCAGCGAGGCTGACGAGGCGCGGGGTATTTTTAACCGGGCGTTGGCCCGCGCGGCGCCCACCGGCGCAGCCTCGGAGCCGGTTGCCGCACCCAGGCGCCCAGCGCCCGCGCGCGCTCACCATTACCTTACGACCTTCCTTTCCTCTTGGCATTCGGATTTGTATGAGGGACATCGCTTTATAATTCTTCTACCCTCTCATCATTCATATTTCTTTTAATTTTTATGTACCAGGAGCGGTAGCTCAGTGCATCAACTGATGTCACGGCAGCGCCTCTGACCGGGAGGTCCTAGGTTTTTCGACACTAGCTTTTCAGCTAGGTCGAACTCAGTCACGGTCCGGAGGAGAATTCTAGCGGCCGGCCGCTCTGATAGGTAGTTTTCCGTGGTTTCTCCGATCAACACCAGGCGAATGCCGGAGCAGTACCCTAACAAACGGGCCACGGACCGCGCGCGATCTGTCCTTCCTCTTCCTCGTCCTATCCTCTCGCCTTACACACACACACACACACTTACACTAACATGCACTACACTACCACATATTCCGGGAGACCGGTCGGGAGTTTAGATCTTGTCCCGGCTGGGGCGGTGCCCCGCTGGTGGAAGAGTCCTGGTTAGGGGGAAACCCCACCAGCCGACCATACGTCGGCGCCGGATCTCACCATCCAGCGGGGGAAGATCACTGCCATCTCCCGGGAAAAAAACATGCCCTACACTAACGGAACTAATGACCAAAGCAGTTGACGCGCCCGGAAACACGAAAAAATCAATCAATCAATCTATTCTTATGTACTGTTGGAGGACTCACAGAAAACATCATTTGAATTTGCTCGCGTTGCTCGCGTTTGAAAAACAATTCTCGCTTGACTTATTCAGGCTTGAACTATCGTCCGTTGAGGGCGTGCTTTTCGCTACTTTACGCAATATCTCCATTGGGCTGCGGTATTTTCAACTTCCACACTGGCATCAAGGGGAGGCTGGCGCGATCCCGTTGCGAAAGTGCTAACTGAATAAAATTTGCTTAATTTCTTTTATTTCATTTAAATAATCAAAAAAATCGTTTAAATTCAAGAAATTCCTAATTGAATATGGACTACATTTCTATATTCTCTCCTTCCCTGAAGGGGATCACATAGTAATACAGTTCACGTA
This sequence comes from Teleogryllus occipitalis, assembly GCA_011170035.1. Classification (NCBI taxonomy): domain Eukaryota; kingdom Metazoa; phylum Arthropoda; class Insecta; order Orthoptera; family Gryllidae; genus Teleogryllus; species Teleogryllus occipitalis. The sequence goes on from BLKR01015005.1 coordinate 118,462, forward strand.
AAGACACGGTCAGATGATAACACGGTGTTGTGTCATTGTATTTCGGTGATGAATATAAAGATGATCATAAGAGATGAGCATGAAATAAGTATAATTTTGAATGACCTGATGATTTAGACGTGATAACTGATGATGTGAGAAGCCCTCGCGTCACAGTTACTTGGTGAAAACACTCATGACTCGTGTTTACTCATGCAGCCTTCAGCTCTGCGTTCGTAGACACCGTTGCAAGCTCAGGCGCCATCGAGGCATTTTATTCTATGATATGTAGGAGGCGTATAAAGATAGACACATTAAGCCCAAACTACGCAGACTACACACCTCGCATGCACATCACTCAAAGTGCATGCACACCACGTACATGTCTCACTACGCACCACAGACCAACCACCAGAATTTTTATGGCTCCTTGGAATCTGCGGTTATGAAGTCCAATCATGTGCTTGGAAAGACAGTCACTTGAAAAATTCTAGAAACACACTGTATAAGAAGATAGGATCGTGGGGCGATGAAGTTGATGTAGATGAAGAAAGATGTTGTTTACGGACAAGCAGAAAGAAGAAATAGCAAACAAATGACGATTTAAAATTGTTTAATATCTCAAAGATAAAGTTCATGTCACTTTCGTTAAAAAATTTGAATTCATATTTGAGTCTCTTCAAGACGCTTGTAGCACATCAGCAGAAAATTGGTGCATTGAAATAAAATAACCAATACGCAAAATGTTAATTAACCAGCTGGGATAATATGAAATGGTAAAATTACAACTGATGTTGAAAATTGATGCAAACTCTTAGAGATTAAGATTTTTAAATTACAAGATTATAATTTTTATACATACCGAAAAAAATAACTAACTACGAAAGTTTTATAATATTTTGGAACCATTTTTATAGTCTTAAAACGATATTTAGGTTGAGTAGTTTCAGTATACTCTAATTGTTGTGCTCCTGACGTAAATTTTGTCGGTTACATTGTCAAGTTGTTAAGTTTAATAAAAAATAAAATCGCAGCTGTTACAAAGCTATAAGAGTCAATTGCAGGATTTACTAACCAATTTACAATAACGTTGTTCAGAAATAATACCAATAAATTTTTGTATTCTTCAAAATGTCCAAAATAAATAGAACTTCATTTTTCTTGGAACCTCATGCCCTCATAATTCTTTAAACATCTCTTAGTTAGAAGCCTACGATTGTATCTCTTAGTAGGGAAAACAGAAACAAAGTCGGTTCAGATGATTCGTATACAAGAGATAGGAAGAGAGACAGACATTCCGAAAACATTCCTACACGGTAACCTGACGGCTTCACAGAAGGGAAAGAATTCTTGCCAGAGGAGTGAAATACCAAATGATGACGAGACATCAACATTAGACGGAAGAACGCACTTTGATCAACACTTAAACCAATGTCTGCGAGTAATGCCTTTGGACAGAAGTGGCTCATTGCTGACGTGATGGCAAGTGCGACGGAATCCGGGAGCTGGCAGCCGCCGACCATTTCCACGGCAGTGGCGGCAGTGTCTGCGCGGCATTAGCGGCTGGGCAGCTGCGACGTCAATCCCCCTCATTCCCGCCAGACTTCTTCCTAGCCCCCATCCTACCCACTTCCTCTCTCCCATTACAACGTCTCCTTCCACTGGGCACAGACAATGTTTTCGGAATGGCCATGCCGCGGCGTGGGTTCATTATACAGTAAGATCGATTTGTGAAAAGAGCACATGAAGTTGTATTTTTCAGAATTGTCCATTTTACATGATCTGAACTCATCTGTATTTTATACGATATTACTAATTTTGAATGCTCGCAGAAATTAAAAGAAAAATAAGCAGCACCCGGCCTTTTGGGAGGTGGCCATGATTTTGTTAGATACCCGGAAATTCAGGAAAAATATAAAACCTATGAAACAGTTTCGATTTTGACTGAAAAATGCAAATATGTGATTGTGTCATCCCTGCTAAACTCACAGTGCGTGTACTGACAGACTTCTCATACTCAGTGCGTCACTGTCTACGACACGACTCACATCATACGTTGGCAGGATTTCAAGGAACACGCACCCGCTATTAAATATTTGCTGTTTATGTGTTTTGTTGTGGAACTCGATAGTCTGATATTTTGTATGTAAAGAACTGTTGTAGTGAATAAATTCTATACAATGTTACTATGTTACTGAAGTATTGGTGAAGACTATTTGTGTTAAAATATTTAATTTATTGCATTGTTATATGAGAGTGTTTTATTTGTTGTTCTGTTGCGATGTCCGAAGTACGTTTTGGAAAACCATTTTGTGTTGTTTTCCTTTTGCTTCTACGCGCCAGCAGTATTATTTGCAGAAGGCTTGCATCACAGAGTTTTAACAAGCCAGACCGTGAAACATTCATCTGTATTTGAGATTCAAATTTTCATTCATTGTAATGTTCTAAAGTTGCATACTCCTCTCATTTACATTACATTACTTACAATGTTTTTTCTTCAAAATCCCGAATATTAATTATTTTCGTATTTTTTGTGCTAGACAACAATCTATTCGTACGTTTAGTGGCTTATAAAAAATATGCTTACACATTAAGTATTTGTATCAACAAGTATTACAAGAAGACTACGAAATACGTTCGTACAAGTTTCATTTCCAACTTATGGCAACTGAGTAACTTTTAAGATAAATTATAGATTAAGATAGTAAATTACATTCAATGTATTAGTAACTTGTAGTTTTCCAAGAAGTAATATTATGTTACAAAACCTCATGTTTTGAGATAGAACTTTTTCAAATTTGGTCAGCTTCCTCAAATGGATCAAACCGTCTATTGTTTATTTGCAAATAACTAAGAAATTAACAAACTATCTAATTGCCAATCTACGTTTTCTTTAGTATTAAATGAAAGAGAAACTCTTTCTTCGGACAGCATGGATACAATAACTGAATACTGTCAAAGAAACGCGAAATGCAATGATACTGACTGAGACCGCCGATATTTTTGCTCGCTCCTTCCCCAGTGGGGACCACCGCGTGGCTGGCAGCGGCGGGCGGCAGGCGGCAGGCGTTCCGCTGAAGGAAACGAGCTCTGTTATTCCGATGCGGTCGCGCCAGATGGCGGGCCGTCCGCTGCCGCCGTAGGAATTGCCTCGCCGATGAAGTGGTAAGATGTCCGTGTTGATTCTGGATCGTCACGGCTCGTGGCGCTTTGGCGCTCGGCGGGAGGATGGGAGGACAGGAGGATGGGAGGACTGGAGGATGGGAGGATGGGAGGATGGGAGGATGGGAGGATGGGAGGACGGGAGGACGGGAGGATGGGAGGATGGGAGGGCGGGAGGATGGGAGGATGAGAGGACGGGAGGATGGGAGGACGGGAGGATGGGAGGATGAGAGGATGGGAGGGCTCGGTGGTTGTTTGCGCTGTGTGGAGAAACAGAAGCACGAGGTCGCTGCGATGACTTACAAATCGAGCGACTCTGTAAAGTGTAAAGCTTTGCGCAAACACGTTTAGTTCCATAAAAACGCAAGTGAATTGTCTTGGATCGCAGCTGAATGTTGATATTTCTTACGTAGAAAAACATCACAAAAAGACGAAATGAACATTGTGTACGTGTCGTTTGATCCTTTGTAGAGCAATATTTGCAGAAGATGGCTTGCATAAATTACGAAAATTATTTTGTTTTTTGCGCATGAGTATCCTTGAAGATGTTCATTTGTCTTCTCACTAATAATACTGAATTGATGGGAAAGTCACTTAAAATATGAAATTGAAATGAAACACGATTAGTGCAAGAAGAACGATGCCTGAAAGGTTAAATGGTTTTAAAGAGAACGGCAAAATGATTTGCCGTAACGAATTACAAAATATAATCGACAAAGAATATAAAATATTTGTACAAAGCATTATCAGTGGTTATAATAAAAGGATATGTTGAATTCAAGGGCATAGAGGTGAGCATTAATTGGAGCGAAAACTCTTATCCTTTCAACACCTGCGTAATGAGTCTTTTGAATGTTCTTGCGAAATATAGAAAACGCTGAGGCATTGATGCACGCAAAGAGCTGAGATAAAGATATTTTAACGTTCATGAAGATTGTACTGATAAAAGGAGAGATTTCATCGGTGAAGATGTAACGAGAAATTGAACAATAGCCTGCGAGATAGCAGTAAAGGTGGAAATGAATGGCGTGGGGAATAGGGCACGGGGACTCCGCCGAACCTTCACCCGGCACGTTCGGCGTATTAGGCATCCAACGGCCTTGAAGGCGCCGTGCACCGCCGCCCACGCCGCAGCTCGCTCCCTTCTCCGCCGCCAGCTTTTGCCTCCGACTCAGCGACGGCAACCGCCAGAACGATTATCGACCTTTGAAAAGCACCACCGCCACCACCGCCCTTTGACTAATGGTGGCAAATTTTAGTAAAACGTCCATGGATCGATACTTTGATGCATCACCAAAAGGTTTTCAAAGTCGATGAAAATTGGTTTCGACAAAAAACATCGATGTTTTAAATATGATGAAACATATCCAAGTAAAATGTCCTGGTTCGAATGTGATACACAAGACGTCAATATTAGTTTAATGTATATTCTGCTTTACATTTCACTGCCATATTAATTTTCTAATCAATGTTCTATGTAGTCAAAGTTCAAAATGTAGTTTACCGATATTACCACGTAAAAAATAATCAATAAGGTAATAACATTGGAGAAAGGATGCGAACAGCAGTCGGTTTTGTGCGTCTAGAAATCGACAACAGTTAACCACAGTGACAGTGTTGAATGGCTGTTGATAGCGAGCAATCCACAAACAAAAATATATACTGGACACTTTATTTATATCATGAGAACACTTTTTAGAAAACATCGAAGTTTCTGAACAAATATATTGATCTAAATAAAGCATCGAAAGTAAAGTATCAATGTTATAATATCGATGCTTCTGCTCGAAAATATCGATTTAAAAACATCGTTGTCACTACTGCTATTAGTTCTGACGAAACCACCACGCTAACTACGTCGACAATGCGTGTAGTTTTTTTTTAACTACGTCTAGTTTTTTTTTTCATTTTCTGAGGCATCTCTCCACCGGGTCAGAGATAATTGGTTACACCACTCTGTACGGCCATCAACGTCACCCCTTTATTAATTTCCTAGACAATGACGCCGTCATCGCTATAGCCACATTGGGCAATCGATTAATCGGCGAGTCCAACACCTCGAGTGCGTTGCCGTCGCGTGCTTCCGACGTTGACGTCGTTCATCGTCATCTCCCCCAATTCTGCGTTTTGTACATGTTCATCTTCTCTGCCACATGTACACTGTCTCCGTGATAAATGGACACTTCATTCGGTACATCACCACACCACCTTTACTTATCTCCCAGGGGGATCTTCAACATTTCTTGACTGCGGGCCAAATTGATTAAACAGGAAGAGTGCGGCGGGACACCTAAAATTAATGAAGTAAAAATCAGTACAGAATTTACAGGTTTTGCAACTGGATTTTTTATATGTATAATATATTAAATTTTGTGTTTGTGTTTGCTGGTAGTTCCCTCGGTGGCTCGGTGTTTAGCGTGTTTGCCCTCCACGGCGCAACCCCGGGTTCAATTCCCGGTCGGGGCAAATATTAACAGCGCGCTTTCCTTGCAATGTCCCAGTATCCGTTACTGTGTGACGACGAGAAACCTCACAAGACCAGAGATACGGCATAGGGATCGCTATGTGCTAGCCACACGTACCTCTCAACCCATGGCCGCAAGGCTAGGACGCCGCTGGTAGCCCTTAGGTCGTAAATAGCTTCTGTGCTTACATTCGTGTGCTGGACCGGCATAAATTGTTATGCGAGGTCGGGCCGCGGACCGTAGGTTGGAGGGCCCGGTCCAATCCATTCACGCCGTCATCGCGATTGTCGCATTCGATTTAATTGGCAATTGCAGCGCATTGTCGCCGCCGTCGCTTTCTTGTGTCGTCGCCGCTGCCGATATCCACCGCAAGAGCTTTGCGTATGCGACCTCCTTTCATAACCGCGTGGGGAGGACGTTTAGAAATCATCGGGGCTGTCGCATGGGGGCTCTGGGACTGCAGCCAACAGCTGCGTGCATAATGTAATCGAGAATTGCATTCTGTGATGTTAATTCATGAAACCTGCAATTCTGTTATTTATTTTTCTGTTTACTGACCTGGTAACTCGAGTAGAATGGTGCAAATCATAGCGGACGAACGCGTGTATGTTAGTGAATAAGTGCGGATGAGTGGAGAATTGCGTTAATGTTGTTTGAACCTTCTTCAAAACAATAACATATATTTTTGTTTAGTGTTAAAAACTTCGAAGTATATTTTAAATTTTGAAATGAAATTGCTAAAACGCTACATAGGTGAAGCGGTTTTTTTACTCCGTCGTGACGAATTAAACGCTCTATGCCGATACGCAGTCCTCCAATATGCAATGCAAGGCACATTACAGTAACAATCCCTTGATTATTAAGTATATGTGAGTAATTGGAAATTAAATAATAATGAGCAGTTATAAACAGAAGAATATGTTGTTCATGTACACAAGTCACCTACATCGCATCGTGATAAATACTCTATGAACGGAAGTAGTCAGAAAGAGGTTGAGTTTCTTCTATTCGTCTGTTTATAACTGACCATTGTTTAAATAATATTTTTATTTATTTTAATTATGCTTGATGATGTAAACAAACGCGCATACTTCCGAACGACTACAAGGTTTGTGTAAAAGGAAATTTTTAAAAAATCGAACATAAATTTTTTACAATATCATACGAAAAGTGAGTGAGTGAATGAGATAGAAGACTGTGAGAGATCTTCAATATATTAACAAATTATTAAAAGAGAAAAAGAGAGAGGAGAAAAGATACGAAAAAAGAGAGAGGAGAAAGGAGAGAGAAGAAAAGAGAGAGGGAAGAAAAGAGAGAAGAAAAGAGAGGGGAGAAAAGGGAGAGGAGAAAAGAGAGCGGATAAAAGAGAGAGGAGAAAGAGAGAGGGAAGAAAAGAGAGGGGAGAAAAGGGAGAGGAGAAAAGAGAGCGGATAAAAGAGAGAGGAGAAAGAGAGAGGGAAGAAAAGAGAGGGGAGAAAAGGGAGAGGAGAAAAGAGAGCGGATAAAAGAGAGTGGATAAAAGAGAGAGGAGAAAGAGAGAGGAGAAAGAGAGGAGAAAAGAGAGTGGATAAAAGAGAGTGGATAAAGAGAGCGGAGAAAAGAGAGAGGGGAAAAAGAGGGGAAAAGAGAGAAGGGAAAAGAGAGAAAGGGGAAAAGAGAGAAGGGAAAAGAGAGAGGGGAAAGGTGAGAAAGGTGAAAAAGAGAGAGAGAGAAAAGAGGCAGGGAAAAGTGAGATAAAAAAGAGAAAAGAGAACGGGAAAAAGACAAAAAGAGAGAAGTGGGAAAAGTGAGAGTGAAAAAAGAGAGCGAGAGAGAGGGGGCAGGACAACGTCTGCCGGTTAGCGCTAAACCGCGTTAATACTCCAATAGTGGCACGTCATGCCCGTCGCCTCGCCTGGCTTCCCACTGGCGTCGCCGTCTTCTCTGAGGCGCTGCGTGCGCGGGGCGGCGAGCGGCAGGTGGCGCGCGGCTAAGAATACCCGCCGCGCCGCGTCGCGTCGCGTCGGGCGGAGGCGCGCGGGCGTATTTCCACGCGGCGCGTCGCGCTCCGCCGGCCGGGAACAACGCGTGCGCGCGCGTGCGCGATCCGCCGCTGGCAACAGGTAGCCGGTATTCCCCCTCGGGGGCCGCGCCGCCGCCCCGCGGTCTCGCGAGCGCTTGCGAAGGCAGCAAAGGCGGCTAGCGCGGTTGCCAGAGCCGCGCTCAGGAAATGCGCCACCTGGGGGATCAGAATCTCTCCGTGTTCCGCCCAATGGCTGAGTCGATGCCAAGAGAGGTCTCAAGTTCTTTTTGGCTTTGTCATCCCGCGATTGTCAATTGCTAAAGTCATTAGTCTTGCAAGTGTTGTGCATGCTTTATTGCGGGAAGTGGCGGTTGGTTGGTTAGCGATTCCTCCCCCCGCTGGATGGCGATTGGTTAGTTGGTTGGTTACTGATGCCGGACGCATCAACAGTTAAGTCATTACTCCCGTACGTGTAGTGCATGTTTTTTCTCGGGAGAGGGCGGTGATCTTCCCCAGCTGGATGGCGAGATCCGGCGCCGACCTACCGTCTGTTAGCGGGGTTTTCCTCAACCAGGTATCTGTCACCGCCCCAACTGGGACAAGTTCTAAGCTCCCGACCGGTCTCCCGGAATATGCGATAGTGTAGTGCATGTTAGTGTTAGTGTGTGTGTAAGGGAAGAGGATATGACAAACAAGGAAGGAACGATCGCGCGCGGTCCGTGGCTTGTTTGTTTGGGTACTCCTCCGGTATTCGCCTGATGTTGATCGGAGAAACCACGGAAAACACCGATCAGAGCAGCCGGCCGCTAGAATTCTCCTCAGAACCTAGGACCTCAGTGCATCAGTTGATGCACTGAGCTACCGCTCCCGGTCTGGATGGCGAGATCTGGCCCCGACCTACCTGTCGTATTGCTGGAGTTTCCCCAACGAGATATCTCCCACCAGCGGGGCACCGCCTCAGCCGGGACAAGCTCTAACTGTAAGCTCGCGACTGGTGTCTCGGCGTGTGTGGTAGTGTACTGCATGTAGGTAAAAGTGTAAGTATGTGTAGGTAACGGGTAAGGAGAGAGGTCAGTGGCATTGCATGGTGACTTCAACTGATGCCCTGAGACACCTAAGGCGGTGAAGGTTCTAAAAATCTCTCCACATAAATCACGGTGTAAAATTATGTTCTGCTTGTTTTCTCGCGACTTCTAGCGGTGGATTATGTCAACTCGGTCTACTTGGCGCGGTGTTAGCTACTAGAAGATGAAACGGGGTTTGAAACTGGGGCCCACTCGTTCATAATAGCTGCATGTCTCAAGTGGTTTATAACTAAACATTCTTGTAGGAAAGTATATATTTTATGAATATTTGTAGTTTTTTTAGGATATAGTTGATATCATAAATGATTGAAGCATAATCATTACGCCAAGTAAACAATGCATTTCGTCCCTTAAGGGAATTCCTGCAATTTCATTTTATTCCCGAAGGCGGCGTGGGCTGCAGTATTTTTGCCGTCTCACTGTCAGAAGTCCACCCGATATGTGATCCTTGCCAGCCAGACATACGTAATCGGCAGTTAGAAAAACAAATTGGACTGCGCCTGCGCTGAATTTCAGAGTGCCATTCAGAGCGGTTTTCCCCACCCATACGCAAAATCCGATGGTCCATTTCATCTTAACTCAAGTGGTCCATTGACGCTCAACTCAGGCGACGAGGCTGCGACGGAACTATATTAAAACTGGCAGGATTCGTAAAACGAACAATGAATCAGTTAGCATCAGCGACCGCCTTACAACAGGCGCGTAACAGTCGAACGATTATTCTAGCCACTGTTCTCTGCACACAGGCACAGACGATCTTAAAATTTTTACTTTCATCCTTACTTTCATGCATCAGCACATTATGTTAAACTAAATACTAAGCTAATTGTTAGAGAAGGGGGTGCTAAAATAATACAAGGCAGACACGGACAACCCAAAATGGATCTTATTTGTTTTCAGTTCATTAACATGCTACCTACTGTCATTCCTTTAATACTTGGAGTATTCAACGCTGATGTCAACACACATCAAACATCAGACCCGTAAAGAATTCTACATTTTCCACATGAATTTAGTTAAAATCACATAGCTGTTAAACGATTTATTTTTTGTTCGAGTCTTCATTAAAATTTAGTTAGAAAACATGTGAGTGCTACTCTGACCCGTAATCATGTGAGTGCTAATCTGACTCTCATTAAACAATTAATAAATTATCATATTTAAAATAAAGTTTTAAATATCATACTTCAAGGCGTTTAAGGTAGATGAAGTAACAAAGTTTGCGATGAATATAACTTTCTCATAAATAATAGTCAAATAGTAAACAGTTTGGCACTATATTATTGTAGAAAATATCCCCTCACTTCACCTTTATTGCACTTATTAAGCTATTTTCTTCACAGTTAAGTATTTACTCAATGAATGTAGTACGGAAGGTCGTAGAAGTTCCGTATAATATAAAGAAAAGAAAGGCTATTTTTGATTTGGTAGACAAGTTTAAATAGGCAACGGTGTAACTATGCCGGAAATATCATTTTTAATTCCAACAGGATTTTTACTAATGGGAAAATATTTCTATGGATGTTAAATATACGCGACTCCCGCCAAGTAGTCGGACATAATTTTCAGAGATACACGCTACCTCACGTTTTTTACTTTTATTCCTTTAATATAACCGCAGTAATTATTTTATGATGCGGCTGACGTTTGATGCTTCGCGGGAGATTCTTCCGCGTGCTTTTGTTTGTCCCACAAAAGACCTTCGTGTGGCTCGTATGACACGAGGTATGCCGCTATCGTGCATTTGGGCTTGGGAATTCCGCAGAATAAAAAGAAACCAGCGGAAAACTTTACTGCGCTGACTCACCGCGCCGCCGCCTCCGCCGCCGCACGCGGGGGCGGAGCGGGGGGGGCGGAGGGGAGGGGGAAGGAGTGGATGGAGGTGGAGGTGGAGGAGGGGACCGCTGCACCGCGCAAGCGCTGACGTTCTCGACACCTGCAAAGCCCTCGGTTGTTGGAATGTTAGCTGTACTCGGGTAACGCACTTAATTTTCGGAGTAGAAAATAGATTTTAATTTTTCGATTTGGATGGTTCGATTCGGTGTAGGTAATAGAATTTAATTGGTGTTGAAATTATTTAAGACCTTCATTTGGAGCGGTTGTCGCCACAGGATATTTTGAGGGTATATTTGTCGAATCGAGAAGGTTTGATTTCGATGAACTCCCTTGAACGTTCATACGTAAGGACTAATTATGTTTCAAGAACATATTAAGAGTCTTTATGCTAAATAATGTTTAAGAACACTCAGAAATATCGTTATTTATCTGTATACTTCGTTAGTATTGACAATTCAGATGCTATCGAACAAATTACGTAAAATTGCGTTCAGTAGAGGGAGTTTCCCCACACCACTTTAGCATAAAAAAATCGCATTTTATTCGCAGCAGTGTCGACACCAGCACACGCAGATGTGCAGTGGTGGACTGTACTGTGTTGGCGAACTTCCTTAGAAACTGCGATTCCTTGAACTGGGCCCCGCCCCCTCATGTGCCTCACAACGGGCACATCTGTGCTGTCGCCGCCGCTGCCTCCGCCGCCCAACACTGCTCCCAAATAGGTACAAATGCCCGCATACAGAGAGAGACAGAGAGAGAGAGAGAGAGAGAGAGACAGACAGAAGACAGACAGAAGACAGACAGACAGACAGAGAGACAGAGAGACAGAGAGAGAGAGGGGGAGAGAGAGAGAGAGAGAGAGAGAGAGAGAGAGAGAGAGAGAGAGAAAACGATGAGTAAAATTGGTAACCTGTGAGCTAAGAAATTGTTGAAACTCATTTAGGTCCGCAATGGGCGCCGCGTTAAATTTAATGTGACGTAATAGATGTAGTGTCACTCACATGACTCAAACATATCCAAGGATATATCATTCATGAATTTATTAAGCTGAGTAGTGTTCAGCAGAATAAAAAATCTCATTTACGTAAGTCTGAAAGCATTACCCTCATAGCTTTTCCTACACGAGTATATGAGTATATGCTGCATTTTTTACTAATAATTTTCTATCAGTGAAGACAGCATACACAGATTGAAAATTCTACAATACAAAATTGGATTTCATAATAAATAAAATCTGCATAAAAAGGAGCTCTGCAAAACGGGATGAAATCTTATGCAGTATCATCATAGGCTATATAGGAAATAAATAATACGTAAATAAATCCCTTTTATCCTACTGCAGGTGTCATTTAAACATCTTCCATCGCGGAAAATAAACGTTGAAAGAGAATGAAAATCTTGAGAAAAGTGAATGAAAATGGAATTTAGGAATTAGTGTGTTTTATTTCTACTTCCATATAATACGCATTGTCTAAATGCTCTTAGCAAATAAACAAATATTTTGTCAGTCACAAAAAAATCTTCGCGCTCTGTTGGGATGGCTTTGACCCACTGTCCATCGCCAATTCCGCCGTGAGGTCAAGGCGTCTTGGCCTCATCTACCTGTGACCCAGCGGCAGGGTCACGACGCACTGGGTATATTTTTGTCCTGGATCGATGATTTTCTTCGTTCTAAAGTCGATGCACACGGCGCGGTTAGAGAAGTGGAACACTGAGGCATTCTCTCATTGTTTTTTGCGGCTCCTGGTGGCCCGCGGTTGCAAGGTCAGCTGCAGTGAAGTACCGCTCTGTTTTCGCGTGCCACCCAGGCATTCTGCGGAGAGTGAAATGTGTGGGGTTTGGTCACGTTGGAGCGCATAAGGGTTGGCGCATGTGAAGTAGCACGGGAAATTTAATAAGTTCAAAAGTATGGAAATGGCAATAAAAATGGAACGATCTCCAATATTCGAATAATTTTTGCATGTTGATGCGAATTTGGTGAGTTAAAATAGGTGAAATCGATTTGTCATAGAATACTTTTTCCAAATGCGCCTATGCACACTATCATTCGCATGGTTACCTGAATAGATTTTCGGAATTTAATAAAAATTGCATTTCTCACACAATATTTGCAAATATTGTTATTTCAAACTGATTTCTTTGTATCCGGTAAAGATACTTCCAGAAATTTAACGGAACGTGTTTTCGTTACATTTTACAAAATATATCAGGGACAATTTGAACTTCAAATATATTCTCTTGACTAAAAATACTACTAGAAATACAATACTCGAAAAGTAATATATCTATACAACCAATTTTGTACTCTATTTATTTCAAAGAATGTTGTTAGAAAAGATATTTCTACATTTGGGAAGTCGTGCATTCTTCACTTAACCATTATTATGGTCTTTTTAGTTTTGCCGAGGTTCTTAACTTGGCCTCAGGTGAAGAATGTAAAGTATAACCTTCGTTTGTAGATTCATCTGGAACAAAGTCTAAGACAGACAAGGAGAACTCTAATTGAGGTAAGTGCCGGTTGCTGAAGTCTCTGGAGTTTACCTGTGAACTTAAGTGCTAAAGAGAGCGCTACTGAAAAAA